>BPLS01028927.1:74785-92698 GCA_019656275.1 Rhododendron kiyosumense | reverse complement strand
TTTTTTGTGCAAGTTCGATATCCTTCAAACCTGTAACTTCATACCCACATCCCAATTTTCTTTTTCCTTTTCCAGTTATTTTGTTTACAAACTCTATATGGAACCAGTTCCTTTAACTTCCCCTTTCACCCACGTCCCAATTTCTTTTTCCTTTTCTAATTATTTTTGTTTACAAAAAACCACATGTAACCACTTCGTTAACTTCCCCTTTTGCACACCCACGTTCCCACTTTCTTTGATTTTTTTTCTTTTCCCAGCCCCATGTTCCCTTCCCGCTATTACCACCAAATCCATATACAACAGGTCCGAGCAATCCTAATATTAATTCTTCCCCAGTGATGGTTTCCATGATTCAAATTTGTTCATGGAAAGTAGCAAGTTCGGCTCGTTTGTTACGAGAATTGCTCAAAGGTTGATTTCCCTCTCCAAAGTCCTACACATTTATGAGAACTAGCGTGTGTGCCCGTTCTATGCACGGGCAAAACTAACCCATTGTATGCACGGGCAAAACTAACCTGTTCTAGTGTTGTGCCCGTTCGATGCACGGGACAATTAATAAAATAGGTTCGAATGGACACAATGCTAGAACAGGTTAGTTTTGCTCGTGCATAGAACAGGTTGAACGCTAGAACGGGCTAGTTTTGCCCGTGCATACAATGGGTTAGTTTTGCCCGCGCATAGAACGGACACACACGCTAGTGTGTGTGTATGTGCTGAACTAGTTTTTAATTTTCTCTCGGGATTTGTTGATTTGTGAGCAAAGAGAGAGAGAGAGAGAGAGAGAGAGAGAGAGAGAGAGAGGTGGGTATGGCAGGTGTTGTTTGATATGGAGGTGCCAAAGATGGTGGTGGCGGTGAAGAAGACGCCGTGTCTGTTTCTTTTTTTGTTTTGTATAAAAAAATGATTTTAATATTTGCATAGCCCAATTGCCTTGGCTGCTGGAGACCTCAACCATTTGATGGCTAGCTAAATCAGTTTTTGAGGTAATTCCTTGCTTAAAAATGGCTAGAAACAGTTTGAGTTTGCTGGACATGCCCTAATGGAGAGTCTTTTGGTTGGAACGCTCTGGACAAAATTGGCAAATTACTTCCAATTTTACCCTCGCGCGGTTATGGCTCACGTTGGCTGCTCGGGGGTAATACCGTCATTTTGCGTGTTGTGTGGTGGGACCGAGCTACCGTTTGGGCGAATTTCCAAATGACAAAATTGGGTTTTCTGACTTTTGTGGAATTCTGTGTGTCCCTGAGAATATGCTTTTAATTTGTCTTTTTCTGCAAGGAATTTTGGCCCCGTTTGTTAATCCGATTGGACTATCAATCCCAAGAGACTGCTAATACTTTGTTTGGTAACCAAAAATGAGTTGGGACTACGAATCCAATGGACTAACAAGCCGGGGATTAAGGGGTATTAGCAATACCTCGTGGGACTTGGTATTCGTAGTCCGAACCTAACCCCTTCTCATTACCAATCTCTTCTCATTACCAATTTCTTCTATTAATCCAATCACATCATCTAATCCCATCTTAAACAAACATGATATTAATAATCTCATCATTTAATCTCATCCCAAATAAACATACTCATTATCAATTCATTCTCATTACTAATCTCATCTCCTTAAGAATCCCAATCCTAATCCTAATCCTAATCCTATCTCCTTACGAATCTTATCCATCTATCACTGTTATCAAATGGGGCCTTTAGGTTTGTACGTGGGTATTTTCGACTTTCAGCTTCATGCCTGGCTGTGCACAGCGTGCAGAAAGAGACGAGTACGACTTTCTTCCTCTTCTCTCTCTCTCTCCACTTCGTCTGTGAGAAGAAGAGCAAGACGAAGAGCTCCTAGCCGGCGGCGTTGGCGGTGCGAAAGGAGTGGCTTCGCTTATATCTCGTACCTCATTCATTCTCTTGCTCTCTGTGTTTTGCTGACTGATGAATCGTCGGAGAACCGATGATATTGTCAATCTGTCCCTCCACTTATATGAGGCTGTGATGATAAACTCAAAACAAAATCAGGCGTCTGAGGCCCTAATGGGCAACAACAGTGGGTCTTGTGAAATATTTGGGTTTTGGAAGATGACTTTACTCTGTCTCTCACGGCCACTGTTATTTTTGCAGCCATGGTGGTGGCCTCTTTTTGTCCGAATAAAGGCGGGTATGAGCCTCTCTCTCTCTCTCTCTCTCTCTCTCTCTCTCTCCTATTTTCTGATGATTTCCGAGTTTTGATTTTAACTGATTTAAGCCGATTTGGTGAAGCAAATTGGGCAAATCTTGAAGGGATTGCAGTGGATCAACATCTTTTAACTTACTCCACCCTAACTGTAATATATTCAGGTTGTGAAGAGATGGTATCCAGTGCGGTATCTTCTCCCAACGTTCTCTTAGATAGAGTGTTCGAAGAAGTCGAGGCGGAAAAGACAGTATCTAAATCAATGATCTCATCTTCTTCTATTGCCGCAACGGACAACGAGCGAAGGTTGTTTAGCTTCTCAAGGCCGGGATGAACATAGCGCAGTACCATCATCCTTCTGTAGCCTTACAATGAGCAATAGAGAGCCTGAACATAGTGGTAGAATATGACTTTGATAACTGTTTGCAATAATCTTGGTCATCTTGCTCTAGACTTTTGTAATAGTAGCAGTCTGTTTCTTTTCCTCGTCGATTTTGAATCAATTTTGTAGGAAAGCCTCCTATTAGTCTCTTATTGCATAAGTCAGGGCTACGTACCCTGTTGGTCTTTTCCCCATGCTGGGACAAGTTTATGGGTGCACAGCAAACTTTCACAATCACTGAAACAATCTCTCACCTGGACTGTGCGAGAGGTCATGATGCCAATCCTTCTAACTGACCGTTCATTTTTCATTTTCAAAATATGAATTTGTAGATTGTAAAGAGATGGGCTCTAGGAATATTATTGACCGATAAACATATGATTGTATTCCTTGCCTCACCCTATGATGAGAGGGAATGTTGATTTGACTTGAATTCTGGATCTATTTTTTAATCCTACACGGTTACACTGGTTAATGATGCGTTGGGAGGAGTCATTTTGTCATTTTTTCATCAATGCTTCCCCAAATGCCCGGTCACGGCTCGTATGCCCCGAGCGGGTGGAGCAGTGACACATCACACTTTGAGGCTAAAGCGAAGATAGAATGAACTAGAAGAAACGATTACCATTATAGATAGACTTGATGCTTCTTGATTTTGACAAAAGAGTTCCAACATTTCTCAACAAATCGAATGAAACCTGGTGAAACTCTTTTCTTGATCATATGTATTATGTTGCATTCGCGAAACTTTGGATGAGCCGGGCTTTTGACTCCCTTTGTCTCACTTCTCTGTGCTAATGTTCAATTCCACATATGTACACCTGAAGTCTTATCCATTTGTCGGCGTATAAAAGTATTTGATATTAGTAACTTGGGCCTTTCGTCGATCAGGCTCAACTAGTCTGGCTAGCTAGTGAGCACTTCTCTTGGGTGGGAAGTAAGCCGAGGCCTACAGGCGGGCATCTCTGGCACCGAAGCAGCATTGGTTGCCACTACTCTAAAACTCAGACAATGACATGGCGGCATGTGATAGATTTGTTCATAAGCTTAAAAAGGAGTAAATTATACTGTAAAGTTCAATTTAGTAGCTCTACCCTAGTTTTCCTCTAGGCTCAATATTGTGATAGGAATCGTTCACTTCTAGAGCTCTTTCATATGATCATTCCTTTTTTTAAACTTTGTTAGATAGCAAAGCAAGTAGGAAGCAGAGACTTCTAATCCCATCAGGATTTGGACGCACAATTCCTTGCTAACCAAGACTTAGCATAACCTATATAAACAACGCCACAAATACCCTGATTTTTCAGCGTCATTTACAAAACTCACGCTCTCTTCTTCTCCCTACTTCCACCGCAGCCTTTTCACCTCATCTTTTCTTCTGTTCTCCAACACAAAACCAACCGAACCCCATCATAATTCTTAGATCGCAGGCCTAACGTCAATGCCAACACAGAAACTGGTGTTTCTGCTTTGTCTTCTGATCATAAGTTTCTTTTCGGCTCCGTCCCTCACTCTTACGGTTGCCGGTGGTTCATTGTGTTCTGACTCTGTGTTGCCTAATCACCGAGTCTTCGCCTCATGCACCAATCTGCCCAATCTTAGTTCGTTCCTCCACTGGACTTACACCACTTCCTCATCCACTCTCCACATCGCTTACCGCCACAGCCAAGTCAGTTCATCGACGTGGGTTGCATGGGGAATCAATCCCACGTCCAAAGGCATGATTGGAACTCAAGCCATCGTAGCATACTCGAAGCCAGAAGGAACCGTTGCAGTCTTCACGTCACCAGTCGATAGCTACGGTACCCAGCTACGAGAGGGGACTCTGACTTTCCCTGTCTCAGATTTGTCAGCCATGTTTTTGGACAACGAGATGGTTATATTTGCAACCATTGAGCTTCCTGAAAACACTACGAGCGTTAATCATGTTTGGCAAGACGGACCAGTCTCGGGTGATAATCTTGGAATGCATCGTGTATCTGGAAACCATCTCCAATCCATGGGAAATCTGAATCTCTCCTCAGGACAAGCCTTTGGGTCTCATGGAGGCAATTCAAAAACCAAACTGAAGATAGTAAGTTATTAAGCCCTTCAAAAATTAAGGCTTTTACACATTACCAGCTCAGTTTTTATTTTGATCTCTTAAGGAGGCTTATAATATATGCATACTAGGGTTTGCCCGTGCCTAACGTGAGATCTAATTAGTGACAATTGTGCAATTAATATTGTTTGAGAGAGAGAGAGAGAGAGAGAGAGAGAGAGAGAGAGAGAGGGAGAGCCATAGGATTTATGAAACAAATCAATGATTAGGATTTATAGAGAGATAAGATTCAAAAACCTTCCTCCCTTATTATGTAGATATGAGTTAAAAACCAGGATTAATCTTTCCTTTTAAATTCTTGAAAAATAAAAAGTTGAATGGAGAAATACTATAGCAGAGGGCCTAAACATAGTGGGAGAATATGACTTGATTACTGCACGGAATAATCTTGGACATCTTACTTTGTTAATAGGAGAAGCCTGTTTCTTTTCATAGAAACAAGTAGCTTGAATTTCTCTAATGGTGATTTTGAATCAATTTTGCAGTCACATGGAGTTCTTAATGCTGTTAGTTGGGGTATCATGATGCCTTTGGGATTTATGGCGGCAAGGTATCTCAAGACCCTCGGACCATGAGCAGACCCTCTTTGGTTCTACACTCATGTATCTCTGCAGCTCTCTTGGCTATTTTCTTGGCATGGCGGGAGGGGCAACTAGGCTTTTTCTTGGCAGCATGTCATCTGGAAATCATCATCCTCACCACATGGGTATTGGGATCACACTCTTTGCCCTCGGACTACTACAGGTATCAAAACAATAGGCCATTCTTATCCTCTTAATGCACATAGCTATCGACTTTGCTACTCTGTAACTTGTATATGTCTTGCTAACAAATTTCTGTATTTTGTCTTTAGATTTCTGCTCTATTTCTGCGACCTGCAAAGGACCATAAGCACAGACATATTTGGAATTGGTTCCGCCATCTCACCGGCTACTTAGTTCTTCTCTTGAGCTTGGTCAACATATGGGTAGGCTTCACCATTTTGAAGCCTGTAAAGGAAAGGATGATCGGATATGGTTCTATCTCCGGTGCAATTATGCTTACCTCGCTGCTTTAGAAGTTTGGAATTAAGAGGATGACAAGGGATGGAAAGACCAATGGAGCACAAGTCAATGCAACTCCCACAAGTGCAGAAAACAAAGTCTAGATCATAATTGTTTCGGCGTCGTTATTGTTGTTGATACCTATGCATTGTAAAAGATTCTTCTTAATTCCGAGTTGTTTGTTGTGTCTTCTTAGAGAGGAGTCTCATTCTTTGTGCTAAAAACATGAATTTGTTTAGCTTGGATTTAATAAATTAACCTAGTTTTACATTATGCCTATGTTTTTGCCTTTTTTTTAGTTGGTATGATTTCCATTCATTTGTCTCTTTTCAGAATGCTATTTTCGTATGCTCTCTGTTTCTGATATGCACTTCTGAACATTAACTGTGAAGGTATTTGGAATATTGAGAACTTTTGAATTTGGACTAACATTATTTCTGAGAAATGTTTTAAAAGAGTGACCTTGACTTGCTGCTTCTTGTACTCTACAAGAGAAAATATAGACTGTCAAAGGAAGCTTTACACTTCATTCTGATTGTTGCTCTGCCTTGATAGTGTATCAGTGGCAAAAACACTTCGATTTTGTGAACTTCAGAGAGAGAGAGAGATTGTTTATAGGGACTACAATCTGTGCTCTGAAAAACACTGCTCAAACACCAAATAGAATTCAGAGGCAAAGAATTGTATTTGAAATATGATAACTTTCAGGAAGTCTAATGTAAGATCAAACTCAAAATGGTTCAAAATACCACAAACTTATATTGCTATTATCAGCTATGAATTTGTCAGATCAATTGGGTTTTTAACAAAAAGTTATGAAAAATAAAAATTAATGAAAAAGAGTTTTAGACAAAAAAGCAAATGCTTTTTGCATACATAGAAAAGTGAGGGAAAAAATTAACAGAATAAATGATATTAACATATCAAATATTTTTAATCAGCACCAAGGGAAATTGGGTTCCTCTAGAGATGTGTTGAACTTCACCTAATCTAAATCAAGATTGTTGTTGAATTACTCTTCTACCCTTCCTCAAAAAATCAAGATTGTTGCAAACCTGTAAACCAAAGGCATGCTTTGAACTTCTAAATTCTGTCAAGCTGATTATATCAAATATGAGGTTCTCGAAAAAGTAATTAATTCATAATAAAAAAGTACGCAAAAGAAATATCTAATTCACAGCAAGATTATACAAACAAGTTTTCAAGCTCTCATGTACAAACGCCAAAAATTTATGAGGGAAAAAAGGGCACATTAATAGCGGAGATAAACCAATCTCGAAGATCCTCATCACCTCTCATTCTACCATATCATAGATAACGACCGGTCCATCTACCGGATTTGGAGTCTGCAACCCAAATATTAGGGATGTGTGCAATCTTCCAATAGTCCCCACCTTGTAAGTCTCTATTCAAGCTCGAAATTAATGTTTCAGGCATATCGTTCAACTTAAGATCTTTAAGGTTGGCCAAATGTTCAACACCTGAGGGCAACTCCATCATCAATTTACAATCTTTCAGATATAGCTCTTCAAGAAGAGGCATCGAGCTAGACTCCACTCTCACCCATTTCAAACCTACTAAGCGAGCCAACCACAATTCTTTAAGCTTTTGAAACCCACCAGCCTTGAAGAATAATCCATCTCCTTCATATGCATCACGAAGTCCAAGGGTAAGCAAATTGGGCAAATCTTGAAGGGATTGCAGTGGATCAACATCTTTTAACTTACTCCAGCATAACTCTAATCTTTTCAGGTTGTGAAGAGATGGTATCCAGTGCGGTATCTTCTCCAAACGTCCATGTAGATAGAGTGCTTGAAGAAGTCGAGGCGGCAAAGACAGAGAATCTAAATCAATGATCTCATCTTCTTCTATTGCCGCAATGGTCAACGTGCAAAGGTTGTTTAGCTTCTCAAGGGATGAACAAAGCACCGTCCCATCTTTCTTTTGTAACCTTAAAATATATAATTTCCTCAGTTGAGTTAGCTTTCCTATCTCTCTTAGCACAATGCCAGTATTACTCCCTTGGTTTACTTCAACAGCATATAGTTTTTGCAAGTACAACAAACTTCCTATTCCCGCCGGGGCTTTGAAACCAATTACAAAGTCATTAAAAGGACAATAACAAAAGGCGTCCCTGTTGAGGCGCCACAACAAGAGATGGCGAAGATGTTTGAGCTTCAAAATCTCATCAGGTAACTCAGTGACATTGGTTTGCTTCAGATCCAATGTTTCTAGCTTCTTGAGTTTTCCGATCGATTTTGGGATCATTTTTACATTGGTCGCCCTCAAACTTAGATAAGTAAGATTAAGGAGGTTCACAACTTCATCCGGGAATGTTTCCAATTGTGCTCCTCTCAAGTCCAACACCGTTAGTAGCCTTATACCCTTGCCTAAGGATGCAACCTTTGACAAAATGGACACTGAATCTATTGCACTGAACACAAGTAAAGAACGAAGGTGAGTGAAACAAATACTTTGCTGAATATCTTCCAAATTATGGTGGATCGCGAGGCGTCGTAATTTCTCAGGCCACACTCTGCCTCTTTCACTTGCAATTGTGACAATGTTTTGCTCTCTCGACTTCGCAATTATCATTTCACGCCAAAGGTCATGGATACGAAATGCTTTGAACCTTCCATCGCTCGTGACATTTGCCACTTGAACTAAACTTCTGCTCATTAGCTCATTGATGTAGCCCTCAGCAACTTCTTCTCTTGTCATTCCTTCTTTCACTTCTATAAATCCTTCGGCCACCCACAACCGAATTAATCTCCCGTGGTCAATGAGACAATCTTCTGGAAAAATACTCAAGTACAAAAAACATAACTTAAGATAGTAAGGCAAATCAAAGTAACTGAGGGACAATATCTTAGTCATGCTCATGAGTTTGTCATTTCCTTCTAATTCTGCACCAAGGCCGCGGTAAATCCTCTCCCACTCATTCTCACTCTTCTCTTTTGTCGACAACAAACCACTAACTGCCACTATTGCAAGTGGTAACCCCTCGCATTTTTTCAAGATGTCTTGTGAAAGATCTTCCAAATAAGAAGGACAAGAATTGTCCTTGAATGTCTTTGAGCAGAACAAGGCCCATGACTCTTTAGGAGGCAAGGGATGAAGATTATACACCATGCCATGATATTCTACACTAGCAAAAGAAGCTAAATTTACATTTCTTGTTGTCAAAATTACTCGACTGCCACAATTGCATTCAGGAAGTATGATTCTTAAAACCTTCCATGCAAGAATATTCCATACATCATCCAAAACAAGCACATACCTCTTTTGCAGCAAAAAGGCATGAATTATACCTTTCAAGCTGTTTGCATCCATATGGTCCACTCCTCGTGGGAGTGGTTGCCTGACTTCTTCAAAGAGAACTCGAATTATGTCTTTTAAAAGCTCTTCGACCTTGAATGATTCAGAAACGGTGATCCAAGCATGGTTTTGGAAGTGCCTCGTCACTGTTGCGTCGTCGTAGACTTTTTTTGTAAGGGTGGTTTTGCCTGATCCACCCATTCCTACTACAGAAAGCACCTTGAGTCGAGGATCCTCATCCACGAGCCACTGAATCAAGTGTGATTTGGGCTTGTCGATGCCTACAAGGTCAGCTTCTTGGAGTAGAAGGGCATCACCACGACAATCATACCATGTGATGTCTGAATGAGTAGAGTTTGACCCTTGCTCTATTTTGCCATATATGTCTCTATATCGCTGATGTCCCTCAGAAATATTGATGATTCTGGACTTGATTCCTTTCACTTCAGAAGCAATCTGGTGGCGAGCTTTCAAAGTCTTAATGAAGAAAGAAACCTTACGTACAAACTCGTGGAATCCGGTGCTATGATGAAGTATGAGGCGAAGCACGTATGTATCAAGAGCATTTGCAGTATCATATGCAGCTTCTCGAACTTGCTTCACCCATACTTTGATTTTTGGGTCTCTATCTTCTATAGCATCAGCAACCCTGAGAAAATGTGTCATGCGCTCGAATTCGTCTCTTATGTATTCGATGTCTTCCCGTACTCCGGTCAACAAGTTCAACTCTTCTCGGAGATACGGTGCGAAGTTGGATAGAAGTCCCAACACAGCAGCCTCTGCCATTTGTATGTTTTTTCTTTTTTCGGTTTACGGAGTAGCTTTGGATTTCAAGAGAAAGGGGATGGCGAGGGAAAACTGGGATGGTCTTAGTTTCTTCAGGTGAGTCCTGAATTTGATGGCTATATGGAATAGTCTATCATGAAAAGTCTTCTGTATCTTTCTTTTGTTATTTTAGATTCTCTCCACTGGACCTTAATGGTCCCCTATTTGTTTGCAAAATGTTGATTCCTCTATCAATTATTAAATGGATAGCGGGAAAATGAGACGGATGTGGAAAAAAATACACGGGGTGAGTCTTAAATTAAATGGATAGTCTCTCTTTGTTTTTGCAAATTCTGAAAAATTCAACTTTGATTCGTAATTTTACATTTTTTCGACACTTAATTTCCAAAAACTTTCCCTAAAAGCTAAAAGAAAAATTAATTAACCATGAGAAACTAACCATCAATATTGAGTATTTAAGTTAGTCTGAACCCCTTATCATCTCCACAATTAGTGGTCCATATTTCACTACAACGACTTGATTTTGTTTCATTGAAGGGGTCGACCACCTTCAAGGTGTGACACAGAGCATGCATATAGAAATGCATGTCCAATGTCCCTAGATTTTTATTTGGTATTTTTAATTTTTTCTAATTTTTAGTTTAGCTTTTCGAGTAGTCATTCATTTTGGCAAGAGTTATATATAAAATAAGTATGAAAATGTGGACTAAAGTTGATTTTTTTTTTTTACATAAAATAACACCAAAGAAAAAAATATCCATTGTTTGGTATTTAGCTGCTAGATCAATGCCACCACTAGAAGGAATTTCTCTCCCGTTGGTCGCTGAAGCCATGGCAGCCAGAGAAGGTATTTTGTTCGCGTCAATGCTAGGCCTTAGCAGATTATTCACCAAGATGTTGGGATTTAGTGGAAGATATAAGGAGTTTGACGTGTAATTTTCTTTTGTGTGAGTTTAGTTTTGTCAGACACAATGGTAAATGATGTAGCACACCTATGGGGGAGTAGATGTTTCCACGTGGGAAGCATATCTGCCATTGCGGCTGTCCACACCTTTGATTAAGGATGGGCATGCTCTTTAATATTTTCCTGATTATCAATGAAACTGGTTATCCTTTTGACAAAAAAAAAAAACTAAAAAATTCATGAGGATGTTGCATGCTTTTGGATTATTTTTTATTTATAGGAAAAGCTTACTTTTCTTGGTCCATAGAGACAGTTAATGGAAATAAAAGCAAAAGAGAAAGTTAGGCCCCATTCCCTCATAGGCATCATAGGGTGAAATGAGAATGTGATTCTAAAAAGATTCCTACGTTTGGGAAAGGCTTGAATGAGAATTTGATTACTGATTTTCCAATTCAAGAGCAATCACTTTCCAAAAGGAATCTGATCACTTCACTACCCCTTTTGAATATGAGATTACGGAGAAATCTTGTTATGGAAGGAACATGAAAGATTAAAACTTTCCTCTTGTACGTACCCCTCATTCCCATATTAATTTGGTCTAGCTCAGTTGTAGGATTATTTATTTATTTGTACTCCAATATGATTTGCTTTGTTTAGTTCTTCATTAAATTTAGTTGGATTATTTATTCATCTTGTGAGAGGAAATATAGAACCATAAAAACATGAACAAACTTGAAAAATATAAGAAAAGAAAAATAATTCAAAATATCTTTTTATTTCACATTACTTTTGTCTTTAGGACATAATTTTCAACTTTGGTCATTATTTTTTTTATTTTTCTCATTTCTCTCATCTAGACAAACATATAACTCAAAGACACTTAAAAAAAAACTTACGAAAGCAATTTTTTTTTTTTTTGTATAAAGGCAGAGTAATCCAAAACTAAAAAAGTTAAGTCAAATTAAGTCTTAGTCAATATATTTTTCACTACACAATCTTTATTATCCACCTTGCTTTGATTAAATCGTAGGATATCTGATCCGAGGCTTCATTCTCTTTAGCACACTATTTTCAACTTTGGTCATTATTTTTTTATTTTTCGCATTTCTCTCATCCAGACAAACATACAATTCAAAGACACTTAACAAAAAACTTACAAAAGCAATTTTTTTTTGCATATAAGCAGAGTAATCCAAAACTAAAAAATTTAAGCCAAATTAAGTCTTAGTCAATATATTTTTCACTACACGATCTTTATTTTCCTCTATTACTGCTACTTTATTTCTTCCATTCAATTACAGGGCTTTCTACTTTTCAAATGATTGTTGGACGTTCATTACAATTTTTATTAATGTTTTATTGTGGACTTTTCCCCACATATCACGGTTCGGCCATCACATACCACTTCGGTATATTAGCTTTTTTTATTAAAATTGTATCTTTCCGTGAATTTGTTCTAGTGCGCAATGAATTTTTTAATCTAATTTTGTTATATTTGGGATGTGTTTGGACTTAATTATTTGGTATTGTCAGTACCGTCGTTTTGGTCAATTTTTCTGAAATTTTGTGGGATTCGCATCAGTTTTTTGAGTTAATCATTTATCTTTTGATATACAGGACGTAAAATGTTAAAAAAATGACCAGACCAACTTGCTTTTGCATTTGCAGAAGCATGTTTATATGCTTTTGCACTTGCTGAAGCACGTTCAATACGTGTGGAGCTAGGATTGGGAGATCAGACCAACTTTCACTGAAAGATGGGGTCCTGCTATTCATGAACGAATGAGATCCTCTCTCATTCAAAGCTTTTCAGAAGAAGTCTGGAATGTGATGAAGTCATGTGATCGAAACAAAAGCCCTGGTCCTGATGGGTTGAACATGCTGAGCATAAAAAAAGGTTGGGGTTTCATGAAAAAGGACATTATGGATTTCCTTAGTAAATTTCATTCAAAGCTTTTCAGAAGAAGAAGTTTGGAATGTGATCAAGTCATGTGATGGAAACAAAACCCCTGGTCCTGATGTGTTGAACATGCTGAGCATAAAAAAGGTTCGAGTCATGTGATGGAAACAAAAGCCCTGGTCCTGATGCGTTTAACATGCTGAGCATAAAAAAAGGTTGGGGTTTCATGAAAAAGGATATTATGGATTTCCTTAGTGAATTTCATAAGAACTGCAAGCTGCCAAGAGGAATCAGCTCATCATTTATAACATTAATCCCAAAGGTGGAAAATCCTACTGAGTTGAAAGACTACAGACCTAGCTATCAGTTTGATAGGATGTATGTACAAAATTCTGTCAATGGTACTTGCTACCAGACACAAAACTACCATTCCAGTGGTTGTGGGCGAGATGCAATCTGCTTTTTCGGGAGGGAAAAATATTCAAGACAGTTTTTTGATTGCTAATGAAGTGTTGGATGGATGGAAAAGAAATAAAAAGCAAGGCTTAATCATCAAGCTGGATTTACACATCCTAAAAATGCTGAACTTTATGGGTCTTCCTGATAAATGGATACTATGAATGAAAGAATGCCTAAAATCCTCAAGGATTTCTCTATTGGTGAATGGCTCCCCCGCAGAGGAATTTCAAATGCACTAGGGTGTTAGACAAGGGGACCCTCTCTCCCCCTTTCTGTTTATTATTGCAGCTGAAGATCTGAATTGGATGTTTAAACAAGCTGAGGCCATAAGTGGGCTGGAATTTGAAATAGATGGTCCAAAGATAACTCATCTGCATTTTGCAGATGACACTCTAATATTTTGCAAAGCAACCTAGGAAGACATTCAAATGGTGAAGAGATTACTTAGAACTTTTGAAAAGTGAGGTTTGGCCTGAGAATAAATTACCACAAAACTGTCGTGTGTGGTGTGGGCGTCAAGGAGGCTGATGTTCAATCTTTCGCTAATGCCCTCAAATGAAATGCCTAATCACTTCCTATAAAGTACCTGGGAATGCCTCTGGGTGTCAGTCCGAGATTGAAGTCAACATGGAAAACTGTGATTGACAAAGTAAGAAAAAGATTGGCCTCATGGAAACGTCTCAAAGACAGGTTTGAGGGTAGACTAACTCGAAATTTAGTAAGGACTTTTCAATCCAAAGTTGCATCTATTATTAGCAACAATTCCTGGATGTGGCCTGGTAGGAGAAATCTAGTGGTTAAGGAAATAATGGATAGCATTCCTCTTTCTATGAACCCTCATACTGAGGTGAAGGAATCTGTTATGTGGACCCTTAATCCTACGGGCACTTTCTCTATCAAGTCAGCCCGGCAAGGATTCAGAAAGCCTCATTCTGAAGTTCTTTGGTGGAAATCAGTGTGGTTAAGAAGACATGTCCCCAGGTGGGCTATCATTCAATGGATAGCTGCTTGGGTAAGACTATCCACAAAGGATAGATTACTTTCTTGGGGGATTTTCACTGATGTTAAATGTGTTCTTTGTGATATGGACAGAGAGCACCTGTAACGACCCTGAATTTTGGTCGTTAAAAATTTCGTTAAATATTTGAATTTTATTTGAATTTATTTATTTTCCTTCAGATTTGTCAAAATTACATTTTTGCCCCTTGAAAAATTATTTCTTGACGCTTTAGTCCGCTTTGCTAGACTAACTAGCTTTTGACCATCCGATTGGATAAACTAAGCTAGGAAGTTACCTAGTTACTTTTCCCTAACCGCAAAATGACCGTTTTGCCCCCCTTGAACCTTTTGAACATTTTGAATCTTTTGAACCTAGACTAAGAATTTGGATATTCTTTTTCTTTTAATTATTTTGGATATATTCTTTGTCCATTGGACAATAAATGTTAGGGAAACTATTGTCCATTGGATAATAGAAACCCCATTTGTTTATATTAAATGTCTACTTTATTAAAGTGCTATGAATAGTAAAAAGTAACTTTTTGATTACTTTTTGATTACTTTAAAGTACTTTTTGGATTACTTTAATGTTTAATCTCCCTAGCAACTATTATCCATTGGATAATAAAAGTTAGGGTGGTTTTTATCCATTGGGTAAAAGGTTCATCTTTCAACTTAGTACATGGGTTGATTACTTTAATATTTTCTTTTAACCCCATGTGCCAAAGTACAATTATTTTAAAATAAAAGTTGCCAAGTCACTATTGTCCATTGGACAATAGAAGTTAGGGGATTTATTACCCAATGGATAAAGGGGTTAATCTTTCACCAAGTACAAGGATTTTAATAAACTAATCTTTTTCAAAAATCCCATGGGTTGATATAAAATATTTTAATGGAGGATTTTAATACCTAAGATTTCTTAGGTACTCTTTTATTATTCTTTATTGGGATTTTGATTTTCCTAGATCTTTTGGTACATGTGTATATATATTAGCATTGTACCCATGTGCCTATTGATTTGTTTTAAATGAGAAAATCTTGCCTTTTAAAATCTCCTTTGATCTCATAGTACCAAAAGTACTATATTTTAATTGTTGTATGCATGTGTATATATATATATGTATATATGTGTATGTGTGTACTTGGGAGAGAGAGAGAGAGAGAGAGAGAGAGAGAGAGGAGAGAGAGGCCGTGGGAGAGAGAGAGAGAGAGAGAGAGAGAGAGAGAGAGGAAGGAAGGAGGAAAGAGAGAGGAGATTGGATTGTATCTCCCATATCTTTCAAAATCCTTGGTGTATCTAACTCCATTGTACTCCTTTGACACCTTGCAAGGATTTGAACCCTTAGATCTTGTACCAATATCTTTCTTGCCCACCAAGGATCCATCCTAGCCATCCAATTGATCCAAGATCAATCTTGGTACAAAGTAGCCATGCAAACCTAGGATTTTTCCTTGATTCATGCTTAAAAGTGGGATTTGATTAGATATACTTCTTGGACACCTAGCAAGCTTCTTGACCCTTGGATCATGTACCATTATCATCTTAACTCTCCATTTGATCCAAGAATATCACCAAGGTACACCATAGCCTTACAAGTCTAGGATTCTTGCATTGATCTTCCAAGATTCATGCCAAGTGTCAAGGTGAGACTTAGAGAGAGGGAGAGAAGAAGGCCAAGCCCTTTGCCTATAAATAGAAGGCCATTCCAAGCCTTTGAACTCACACCTCAAGCATTTGCTCTTCCTTCTCTCTAGAAACCATTTTCTGTTTTTCTGGGCAGCCACTGTCCCGTCGGAAATCCTCTGTTTTCTCCTGTCTAGAGTAGTTTTTAGGATCAACTTCCTTCTGGAAAGTTGTAGAGCGCTTCGAAACCTTGAAGTTAGGCTCAAGAATCACCCCAATCGGTTAAGAAATGACCCAGATATTGCCATCCGAAGTTCAGTGAAAAATCTGGATTTTCATTTTCTGGACAGCTTACTGTCCTCTCCTTTGTCCCCATTTTTCTCCAACCTAGGTTCGTTTCTAGGATTAACTTTCTTCTCGAGAGTTGTAGAGGGTTTAGAGAGCTTCGTTCTCGACCCAAGAACGACTCTATTCGGCCAAAGATTGACCAAGTTATTGCCGTCCGAAGTTCGGTCCAGATTCGAGGGAAATTCCACCTAGCTTATTCGGCCCCGACTAGTTTCGGATCAAGGTAGGATATTCTAACCCTATTCCTATGTATATGTAAGATCTCGTATTCTTCCCTTTTAAAGTGAGTTATCTTTATTTACTTTCCATTTCAAGTATTTGTATTTTGATCTTGAAAATGATTATGAGCATGCTTATGTGAGTTGTTCGAGTTACTTGTGATATATTATAGAGTTGGATGATCTTGTCGGATTACGATGAATGATTTGTTATTTACGTATGTGATATGTCCTACCACGGAGTCTTTGCATGTAACGAGACACCTCTATCGAGAAAGTTAGTGACATGACACCTAGGGTGTGTTTGAAAAGGTTTAATGTTTTGAAAATCCGCAATGTGGCCGGACTTGCCCATTGTGTGAGGTGTGTGTGTGTTCCAATGGGAAACCGGAGCAGCGGAACCATTGTGAGGGTGTGTGCCAATGGGAACCCGGAGCGGCGGAACCATTGTGCGTTCCCATGGGAACCCGGAGCAGCGGAACCATGGTGAGGTATAGCTTGGTTATCCGCGGTACGGAGCCAATGCAAGTTTTGTGTGCCAATGGGAACCCGGTGCGGCGGAACCATTGTGAGGATACTCGGGAACCCGGAACGGCGGAACCGAGGTTGGGTGTGTAGCTTGGTTATCCGCGGTACGGAGCCAATGCAAATGATTTTGAAAAAGGTTGATTTGTATATGGAAATGGAGACACGGTCTACGATGAGTCGCGTAGGAGAAACTCGGAGAATCTTGGACACCAACGGTAGTTAGATTGTGGATGTATCATTGCTGCTGCCTGTTGTATTGTTATAAGTTAAGGGTTAGTGGGTAGGGTTACTCTATTGAGCTTTCGTAGCTCACGGTGTTGCCTTTGTGGTGACCCTGGCATATTATATTGGTGGCGACGCCGGTATAATGTGTCAGATCTTGTAGATGATCAAGATGGACCGTTCACTTGGAGGCGTCCGGAGCTGAGGAGCTGGCTAGGATGAAGAAGCAAGAGGAGCTGTAGTTAGGAAGCCTTAGTTTCCTTTCCTTGTTGAATAATTGTACCTCTTTGAAGTATTTATAATGTAATAAACTTTCTTTATTATGTAATAAATGCTTCTTAACGTACCCTGATTTTGGGGGCGTTACAGCACCATAATCACATTTTCTTCTTGTGCCCCCACTTTGTATTTGTATGGAAGCAACTGCAGGCTAGGAACAATGTTGTCGAGATCCAGGTTGCTTGGCTTAGGAGCTGGAATGGACTACTCAAAATAAGGAGGGGGAAGCTTGCACAACATCCTTTACAAACTGTCCATAGCTGCTACTTCATACCATCTATGGAGGGAGAGGAACTTTAGAGTTTTCCAAGACAAAAAGGAGGATCCAGTGAGGGTGGTGCAGAAAATCATCTCTGACTTGAGAGTTTGCATAAGTGCTTGGACGAATTTCAAGAGAACTCCTTTAAACAGCGGATATGTCAGGATTGGAATATCTCTTGTAATATCCTGGTTTAGATTTCTGGTTTTTTAGTGTTTTGGTTGTTTGTTGTTCCTTTAAGGGTACCCGAGAGGAATCACAAAAAAAAAAAGACTGCAAAAAAAAATATATATATATATATATATAGGTAATGTAAAATTTTATAACCAAAAAATTAGGGAACAAAACCAAAGGCGCATACCCCTGCAAC
>BPLS01028927.1:58888-74385 GCA_019656275.1 Rhododendron kiyosumense | reverse complement strand
CTTTAGTAGTGTTTTGGTTGCTTGTTTCTCTGCTTATATGAGCAGGTAGTGCATGTGTCTCAGGTTTTACTTGTATGCTTGTTGCAGGGGTATGCCCCTTCGGTTTTTGTACTCTGGTTTTTGTTTATAAAATTTTACATTACCGAAAAAAAAGTTTTGGTGGAAGAGGGGTATTGATAAAATCTGCTTTAAGTAACCTTCCAGCTTTTTAAATGTCACTATTTAGAATGCCTGAAGGGGTTGTGAAATGCATTGAATCAATTATGGCAAAGTTCTTATGGGGTGGTTCAGACTTGAAGAGGAAGATTCATATGGTAGCTTTGGCACAAATCTCACAGGATAAGAAAGGTGGAGGTCTGGGGATCAGAAGCATAAGAGAGATGAATGGATCACTTCTTATCAAGTGGTGGTGGAGATATAGGATGGAAAAGAATGCTCTCTGGAGAAGAATTGTTACGACAAAATATAAGATGGCTGAAAACAGTTGGTTCCCTGAGACAGATTAAATAATAAGGTCTCAACATACTGGAAGGATATCGTGCTTGTCAAGACTCGACATCCATTTATTCAGTCTAAATTCCTAGACAATATTGGGATGAAAGTGGGCGATGGAAACTCAATATCCTTCTAGAAAGACGAATGGTTAGGCAAACCATGTCTGGCTATGCTGTTTTCAACAATCTTCAGGGTGATAATCTTATTAAGTGATGTCCTCAGAAAGACTACAGCCCAACAGTGGGAATTTCACTTCAGAAGGAGATTGTATGACTGGGGAAAAGATTCTTTGAATGATCTGTACGAGATACTAGATGGGTGTGGAGTGATAAGGAGCGAGGATAGAAGGGACACACTAATCTGGAAAGGGGACAAATCCAATTTCTTCTCAGCGAAATCTATGTATGAGCTTTCCAAACCACACATTGAGACGAATATCTGTATTGATGCTTTGGACCTTGTTTGGAACAATGTGGCACCCCACAAAGTACAATGTTTTGGCTGGTTGGTATGTCTCACAAAAGTTAAAACTGCAGAATTCCTACTGAGGATTGGAATTCTGCAAAACGCAGAGGCGGCTGTATGCAAATTTTGTGGAAGGGCCCAAGAATCCTCTGATCATTTGCTCCTACATTGTGAATCTGTTTTGGAGGTATGGACCAAAACTTTGAGTTGGTGGGGAACTCAATGCTTGGTACCTGCTACCATGATCAGTCCGCTTCAATGGTGGAAAAATCAAAATCTTAAACCAAAACAGAAGATTGGTATTGCTTTCCCTTGGCAGTGATGTGGACTATTTGGAATCAAAGGAATACTTGTGTCGTTGAGAAATCTGAACCAAATTGGGTGGAAGTGCAAGAACTCATCAAATTCAGGGTTGCATTTTGGGTGCCTACCAAAAAAGGCTGGAATGACTACTCTATGAAGGATTTCATCTTCCGTCTCAAAAGCATGGTGAAATCTTTATAGCTCTAGGTGTTTTTGGTGGGGTGTCCTGGTTTTTTAGGGGTTGATTCTTCTTGGTTGAGATTTGGAAATTTAGGGTTTGAATCATATGTGGGGCAAGGTTTCTCAGGTTCTCTCTGATTCTACATCAGCAATTGAAATCAAATGTGGAAGAAACCGTCGATCAAAAAAAATGTGGAAGATGCGGAAAGGGTAAACATTAGATATATTAAGTGAGGGGGGGCGGGGAAGGGGGGGACACCCTCCACGTGAGCCTTCCGTTAGCTACTTTGTGTGTTTCCGTCCACTTCTTGACGTAAAGAGTAACATTGAAAATGGTTAGAAACAATAGACACAACCCAAAATCGAACATGGAAGTCGTAACCGGCCAAACAGAGATTAAGCCGCCGAAGGCCTGCTCATACTCTAGTTTATGGATTTCTAGCATTATCGTCATTTTAAACCATATAAACAAAAGTATGCGGCAACTTATGGTTGTCCACATAGCACCAACGAGCATTTTTTATGCGGCAACTTATGGTTGTCCACATAGCACCAACGAGCATTTGATGAGTCGATGGCTACACACGTTTTTCTGGAAACAATGTAAACGGTTTTTACATAAGAAAAAGGTCGTGCATGTGAGATAAGTAAACCAAAATTCCAAATTTGACCATTGAAATATTCATGACTTGCCAAGGGTGAAACATACAGCATTGTGAAATAACCATTTATGCATCTAGTCCAAGAAGGAGGACTCTTTTCTTTGGTCCAACGAGCAGGACCCATTTTCCTTCTCACATGCTTAGTAATACCATTCAACGGTTTCTTTTATTGCCAGTCGGTTGGGGAACGACCTTATTACAAAGTGGTATGATATCAATACATGCTTAGTGCTTGGCTGCACCTCCAACTTTATATCCTCAAGTCATTAGTTCTTTTAACATCCCCTAACACTCAGGCCGCCATTCGAATGAATCATATAATCTTAAGCATGTATCAGCAAAAAGTTCACGCATTTCAAATATATTGCCATGGTCTAGATCAAAATATCAGCATAACATCAGTATGACTCACATTTTTCAATATGGCATGCTATGATTACACTAATAATAGATTTTCAAAAATCCATGCTAGTCCTTTTAGAATTGAATTACTCCTATAATCTTTTTAATGATGTTCAAATTTAATGTACTTAAGGAATTTTTAAAATAAAATTTATAAGTTACAGGAAGAAATTAAAGAAAAATTAAAACAATGTCATCAAAACATATTAATATATTATGGAGACTTGGAAGCATTAAACAAAACAATGAAGCATGTTGTTTCCCGGCTTCCTTGCACTGGTTCCAAACCATTGAACCATGCATCAGTTTGTTACATTTTTCGACATATCAATTATTTATTACTTCTCCAGGTGGGTCACGTGACCCACCTGGTCCTACATTGAATCCGCCCTGATTGCAGCTGAAGGTCTGAATTGGATGTTTAAACAAGCTGAGGCCGATGGTCTGATTAGTGGGCTGGAATTTGAAATAGAAGGTCCAAAGATACCTCATCTGCCTTTTGCAGATGACACTCTGATCGCCACTCTGATATTTTGCAGAGCAACCTTGGAAGACATTCAAATGGTGAAGAGATTACTTAAGAACTTTTGAAGTGAGGTCTGGCCTGAGAATAAATGACCACAAAACTGCCGTGGTTCAGTGGTTTGGCACCGGTGCAAGGAAGCAGAGCTCGCAGGTTTGAAAAATATATATATATACACGAAAAATACGGTGTTTGGATCAAGCACCTACACACATCGGATGTCGTTGATTCTCGTGTAAGCCCCCTCGTTTTTGTTTTTTAGAATTTTTGGACTGCTCGGATCGGCCGTCCGGTAGCCAGAGCTGGCCCATTGGAGTTGTTGATAGACGGTCGGTCGGTATGGAGGAGGTCATTATGTATAGATTTATTTACTTATAAGAGCAAGTACACCGGTTATTAGGTAAAAAAACTAGCGAACAGTACACATTTTTCATTTTACTTACCTATTTTTCTTTCAACACTACACCAACATTATTTATTTAACCTATTTTCTAATAAAATATTATTACTGTTCACGGATGACTATGTACTGTTCATGGATGTATGACTGTGTAATGTTGGAGAGAGGGAGGAAAAAGAATAACAAAATTGTTACCGGGTGAACGGTGAATCGGTAAAGATGACTAACCACTGTTCACAAAATGTATTTTACATCTCCCTTTACCTCATCTGCTGTAAGCTGGTTTTGTCCCTTTCCATAGGTAAAGTAGCTTAGGCCTCATTCCAGAAATCTTCTTAAAAAATCAGCAGCTTATTTTACATTTTCAAACTAAAAAATAAAGTAAATGAAAAATAATTTTTCAAAATTTTTTTGCATTGTATAAAAAATCTCATCGAGATCTTCCAAATAAGATCCATATCGCATATTTTTAGATTTCAATAAGCCCACAATTTTTGAGCTTGAAATTGCCTTTTTAAAAAATAAGGACTTTTTTTTTGTTCCCGAGCGGAGCCTTAGTTTTGTTGTTTTACTCTGCTGATAAACTTGCTCTAAAAACGTGAAGCCCACCGAAGTGTCTTCCACACTTTATCTTTCAAAAATACCATTGTAAAGCCATGAAATAACTTGTCAGCCCAGACGATTCAGAACAAACTGCCTCCTGTTCTGAATCGTCTTCCGGATTGCACCGCACCACGCACATTCTCTAAGATGTTTGTTGTTTCCGATCCGTAACGCCTACCTCCATCATTCGCGAATGACCATTTCTTTAAAACCAAATCCTTCGTCAGTTCCTTGTAGACCTTTTTGTCGTCAAACTTTTTAGTCTTTTCAAGTTGAGCTTTAAATTTTCGTTTTTAAATTTCCATGGCTGTAACTTTTACTTGGTTTCCCACAATTTTGTTGAACCTCCTCATATAGTTTGCCCCAATGTGACGAGCACAATAGCGATGACAAGCAGGGGGGTGGGGGGGGTCTCCAAAGCGGATCTCCTTTGATGTACGAACATAGACCAGTATGCCTGTCTAAAATTAGATACAATTTTGTTCGATTGGTGACAAAATGTCTGAGGCATGATAGGAACGACCCCCAATTTTCAGCATCCTCCTTCTCCACAATGGCAAATGCAATAGGGAATATTTGATTTTCAGCATCCTGACTCACAGAAACCAACATTACGCCCTTGTACTTTCCTGTTAGGAAGGTACCATCAATGCTTATCGCAGGCCTGGAATGTTTGAACCCTTTGATGGCCGGCCCAAATGCCCAGAAAAGACGATCGAATGTGCGGCAACCTGGTATGTTTGTATCCTTCGACAGCAGCATGTACTTCATACTTGGATTTTTAACTTTCATCGCGGCCAAGAAACTTTCGACTTCCGCGTACGACTCATCCCAGTTCCCAAAAATTCTTGCTATAGCAATTTGCTACGCAACCCAAGTCTTCACATATGATGGTTGGAATCCCTCTGGCCTTTCTAAAATCATTACTTGAAGGACCTTCACCTTCGTGCTTGCGTCTTTTTTCACGATAGGGGCGATAATTTCAGAAATGAACTGTGCATCAAGATTATAATGATCTTGGGTTACACTCTTCGCAACGCAAGTGTGTGGTCCTGCATATCGACTGAATATCCACTCATCGGTATCCTTACACTTTCTTGCTCTAAGTCGCCACTGACATGGGACCGGGTTCTTGCATTTGTACACCAACGTTGTCGGTGACGATGCTGATGTCTTCACCACATTATTCTATTGCATGCTATACTTCTTCACTGTATTCTTAATCTCCGACTTTGAAAAGAAAACTTGCCAATAAAGTTCTATGAGTTCATTTTGTTCCACATTCTACTAAAAAAATGACTTCATTTCATTTAAATTACAAGTAATAATGAATACCTGTCCCTTAAATAGCTCACAATGTCCGTCCCACCTGACGTGACTCTTAGTAGGCATTTGTGGACTAGGGTCCATGATGTTCGTCCATGTGTCATTGGTGAACATGAAACTTGGCCGCTCAAACTCAGGAATCTCATGTTCTTCGTGATCCTCAGCCTCCAAACCCTCATCAACATCCTCCTCGGAGCTCTGTGAGTCGTCATCGTTATCTCCAGGATTATTGTCAAATGCGCTGTCATGTTCCACGTAGTCATTGTGTTGCTCCAAAAGGGTGGAATCATCATGCATGTCATGCACATAACATGTGCATGACGCATATGTCATGTGCATCATGGAATAAATCTGGTCCCCTCCTGCGCCCCCTACCATGGCAGGAGTGGGAGAATCTACCAGCTTTGAATATCATGTGCATCACGCATATGGCATGTCACACCCTCGATTTTCAACATAATTATAAAGGAAATTTTCATAAATAAAATCTCACTTAATACGTACAATTCCCCAAAAGAAAGTTGACATTTCCATTTCCATCAATTACGCTCTAACGTCCAAATGTTCACAAAGGTACATCTTTGGCTCAATCGCCCCAAATCTTCAAAAGCATTGAATATCAAAGAAATTAAAAGCTTACAATATCCTTTAATCAAAAGATTTACAATTAGAGTTACAAATACATCTTTCAACAAAATGAATTACAAAGATGCCTTAATATCTCTTCAGTGTTAGTTTTCAAAATCGTGTTCATAATCCATGCACTCCCGTCATGAGGTTACTATCCAGAGTTAGTACTTGAAAATAAAGTAAGGTTTGAGCTACACTAGCCCAGTAGAAAACTCTAATCTAACAATGTATGCATATGAAATGTAGGAACAATCACAAGAGGAACAATGGCAATCGAAACCAATGAAAATAGCAATAGGAAGAATCCAATTCCAGACTTTTATTTCCAAAACCAATCAAGTGTTTCAACGTATAACCTTTGGAAGCATCGTGAATCAAAATGTATCTCGCACATGTGTCATGAGCCGAAGCTCTTACTGGGCCAATTAATGGACCCCAATGTCCTCTGCTAGGCTCTTTACCATTCGGGATGTCCTGATACGAGCTTATAGCTCATGCCGGGCCAATTAAAGGACCCCGATATCCTCTGCCAGGCTCTTTACCCTTTCGGGATGTCCTGAAATGTTTTCGTTGTGTCCGTAAAGTTTTTGTAACGCCCCGAATTTTGGGTACGTTAAATAAAACATTTTATTGAAATTTCAAAATATAGTCTAGCTCTTTATTACAACATAACCCCCACAGGAGTACTTTTATTACAAAAGGAAAGGAAACTAAGGCTTCCTAACTACGGCACCTCTCGCTTCTTCATCCTAGCCAGCTCCTCAGCTCCGGACGCCTCCAAGTGAACTGTTCATCTTGATCATCTATAAGGTCTGACACATTATACCAGCGTCGCCACCGATATAATATGTCAGGGTCACCAAAAAGGCAACACCGTGAGCTACAACGCTCAATAGGAAATTCTTACCCACCAACCTTACAACTAACAATCACATATTCAAATTCATTAATCATTTATCTTTTGTGTCCAAGGTTTCAGAGTTTCTCCTACGCGACTCATCGTAGACCGTGTCTCCATTTTCCACTTACAAAACAATCTTTCAAAAATCATTTGACATTGGCTCCGTACCGCGGATAACCAAGCCTTTCAAAATCTTTAGCATTGGCTTCGTACCGCGGATAACCAAGCCATACACACCCAACCTCGGTTCCGCCGTTCCGGGTTCCCGAGTATCCTCACAATGGTTCCGCCGCACCAGGTTCCCATTGGCACACAAAACTTACATTGGCTCCTCTCCACGGATAACCAAGCCATATTACCAATAAGGCTACCACGTCCGGCCCTATTGGCAATCTTCACAAAGGGCTACCAAGTCCGGCCACATTGTGGTTTTCACAACCCACGCAATGGGCTACCAAGTCCGGCCACATTACGAGTTTTCATTCACACAACGGGCTACGAAGTCCGGCCACGTTGCGGTTTTCACAATCCACACGATGGGCAACCAAGTCCGGCCACATCGCGATTTCAAAACACATCTTATCATTATCCAAACCTTGGGTGTTATGTTTCTACTTTCTCGATTCTCGTGTCTCGTTACATGCAAAGACTCCGTGGTAGAACAAAAGCAAACATCATTCATCGTAATCCAACAAGATCATCCAACTCTATATTCAACATGTTCAAATCAATGCTTAAAGCGTAACGCCACAAGTAATACAAGCAATTCATCTTAAAGATCAAAATACAAATACTTAATATGGAAAGTAAATAAAGACAACTTACTTTGAAATGGAAGATAATGTGATCTTACGTATACATAGGGTTAGGGTAAGAGTATCCTACCTTGATCCGAAACTAGTCGGGGCCGAATAAGCTAGTTGGAAAAATTCTACGGGCGGTGAAACTTCCGAATCTGGACCGAACTTCGGACGGCAGTAACTCGGTCAATCTTTGGCCAAATAGAGTCGTTCTTGGGTCGAAATCGAAGATCTCAAAACCCTCTACAACTTTCGTGAAGGAAGTTAATCCTAGAAACGAATTTAGATTGGAGAAAAAGGGGGGTAAAGCAAAAGACAGTAAGCTGTCTGGAAATAGAAATCCGAGAATTTCTCTGAACTTTGGATGACAATATCTTTGTCATTTCTTAACCGATTGGGGTGGTTCTTGGGTCTAAATTCAAGGTTTCGAAGTTCTCTACAACTTTCCCGAAGGAAGTTGGTTCTAAAAACTACTCTAAGCAGGAGAAAAATAAGGATTTTCGAAGGGCAGTAGGCTGCCAGGAACTGGAATCCGAGATTTCTAGAGAGAAGGAAGAGCAAATGCTTTGAGGTGTGAGTTCAAGCTTTGGAATGGCCTTCTATTTATAGGCAAAGCCTTGGCCCTCTCCTCTCTCTCTCTAAGTCTCACTTTGACACTTGGCAAGAGATCATGGAAGATCAATGACTAACCCTAGACTTGCAAGGCTAAGATTTGATCTTGGTGGGCAAGAAAGATATTGGTACAAGATTCTTGAATCAATTGAATGGTGGAGATGAGAATTGTACAAGATCCAATGGTTCAAACAAATGGAGAGTTAGTTACTTAGTTAGGAAGAAAGATATACCAAGATATGAAGTACAAAGAAAATCAAGGTGAGTACAATCCTATCTCTTTCCTTCCTTCTTCCTTCCTCTCACTCTCTCTCTCTCTCTCTCCGGCCTCTCTCTCCTCCCTCTCTCTTGGTTCTCTCTCCTCTCTCTCTCTCTCTCTCTCTCTCAAGTACACATACACATATATATATATATATATATATATGCATACAATTAAACTAATGGTACTTTGTACAAGAGATCAAAGGATTTAAGGGCTAAGATTTGCCCAATAAACAAATGAATTAGCACATGAGTACTTAGCCAATTAAATAAACAACCAAGTACTAAGTGGTTAAAAGGCTAGGATTCTCCTATTAAAATATAAAATAGGAGTACTTAGGAAAATCTTAGGCTTTTAAATCCAAGGTACATATAAAATAAAATATTGGTACTACCTCACATGGGTTATTAGGAAAAAAGACTAAACTAATCCACCCATGTACTAGGTTGAAAGATGAACCTTTTACCCAATGGATAATAACTACCCTAACTTTTATTATCCAATGGATAATAGTTGCTAGGGAGATTATATAATAAAATAATCCAAAAAGGTACTTTAAAGTAATCAAAAAGTTACTTTTTAATATTCTTAGTATTTTGACCAAGTAAACATTTAATATAAACAAATGGGGTTCTATTATCCAATGGATAATAGTTTCCCTAACATTTATTGTCCAATGGACAAGAATAAAATCAAAAATAATTAAAAGAAAAAGAATATCCAAATTCTTAGTCTAGGATTCAAAAGGTTTAAAAGGTTCACGAGGGGCAAAACGGTCATTTTGCGGTTAGGGAAAAAGTAACTAGATAGCTTCCTAGCTTAGTTACTCCAACTAGCCGGTTAGAAGCTAACTAGGCTTGCTAAGTGGGCTAAAGCGTCGAGAAATAATTTTCAAGGGGCAAAAATGTAATTATGACAAACTACAAGAAAATTAAGGAAATTAAAATAAAATTTAAATATTTAACGAAATTTTTAACGACCAAAAATCAGGGTCGTTACAGTTTCAAAATCCTTTTCCAATCAATCTGTACCGTTCAAATGTGTATTGAGATCATGGATACGTACAATGAAGACATTAGGTACGAGTAATCAAGTTAAGAGATCATTCGGGAAGTTCTCGGAGTGGATCGGAAGTGAACGGAATCCAAAACAGTAAAGGATGGATCAAGTCAGCAAAATTGTCCAGACACAAAGTGTTATCGATAACCTTTAAGAATGGTATCGATAACGATGGATTTAGGTCAATTAAAATGTAATGTTATCGATACCATGAAGAGAGGTATCGATAACAAAGGGGATTAATATCGCTCCAGACGCAAGGGTATCAATAACGATAACAAATGTTAGGGATAACGATGACAAATGTTAGGGATAACGATAAATTTCTGGGTCTGGAACATAATGTTATCGATAACAATGGAAATGTTATCGATAACAATAGCTTTCGAGCAGATTTTTGACAAAATCACATGGGTTTTCAACAACAACAACAACAACAACAACAACAGCCACCACAACAATCAATGGCACGAATCAAGGCAATAGAAACAAGTCATAAACATATATTGCAAGTTAGAACTCCCTACCTCAAGATCATTGAACGAAATCAAAGGAATCCTCCAAGCCCTAGCCCCAAATCTTGGAACCGGATGAGATACGCTTCCACCGAGCTCAAACCAACGCAATACGGACTGCAATACACCAGGGAAGAAGGTTTTGAGGTTGGGTTTTGGGTGATTTTGGATGAAATTTGGTAAGAGTAAGAGAGAGAGAGTGAGAGCCGAGAAGAGAGAGAGAGAACGGGAAAGATGGAGAGAATGGGGGAATAAAATTCCCTGCCTCTCACCCCACACACATATATACACACTTCACGTATTTACCCTTCAAATACCACACTATATCGCATTAGCCCAACATCTCGATGTTTCAAATCAATTTCCTCCTTTTCATCTCTTATAAAACATTTAAATAAATTTTATGAATTTGTTCTCTACATGGCATGTGCTTGAGGCAATATTTCTGGCCCCCTCCTGCAATGGCAGGGGAATCCGACAGCTTTGAATCAGACTTACTTCTGTTCAATACAATAACGCACTTTCCAACAGTTTTGCATAAGATTTATCCCATATGCACCAAAAATACAGTTGCAGGGGAATGACATTAACAAAAAAAGAAGTGGCAAAATCAGCAGCTTTTATTTTTTGTTCCAAAACGTAAAAAATAAAGTGTCGGAATTAAGAAAAATGTCTTAAAATTGTTGGTCATAATATGAAACATAACAAATACAATTTTTTAAATAATCAAAGACGGTGAAAACGAGTTATTTGTTTTGTACTAAAACCAACCAAACATAGCCTGTTCTTTTTAAAATTGTAGTTTTTAAAAATACAATTTTGGTTTTCTAATTAAGCTTGCATCGCCACCAAGAAGAATATATATATTTTTTTATCACGGAGGCATATTCACATAGACCTTTGGTTTTAGGAAAAAGGAAATGGATGTACATATGCAGAGAAGCAAAACTTGGTTTTAGGAAAAAGGAAATGGACGTACTATGGCGTAACTCTGCTCCACCTAGCCTTCAATTTTTTGTTTTACTACCATGGTTGGCTGGAGTTAAGTCTTTAGAATTATTGTAGTACTTACGAATTTTTGCTAAACAAAATAGTTGGTTTGGGGTGATTTTCTTTTGCCAATATTGTATACATCAGTGGGAATGGGTTAGAGGAAAATTAGCGACTTAACAACCAAAAGAGATTCGACATCTCATCATAAACTTGAACCAGCTTTGATGGTATTAGTGTTATATAGCCATATATACTATTACTTTGATGGTAATAGTCTTATAAAGCCAGCTTTTTTAACAATAGTATCCGTAACCAGATTAACGGATTTTCCCGTTGTACTTTTCCAACAAGTTTATTAAATTTAGATTTGTATTTGATACTGATTTTCTAACAGTTCGTTCTTAGTTAATTTAGAGTACATATGCAGAGAAGCAAAACTTGGTTTTAGGAATAATCAGGCCATGCCATTTTTTTTTCTTGAAAGAAATCGTCAATCCATTTCGTTACTTCAATGACTGTTGATATGGTCATATATATATAACGCATCACGCACATTCAATATGCATGATAAACGCTGGATATCTAGCTGGCTCAGCTCGCATATGCCAATGCGGATAATGCACATTCGATATGCGTGATGCACATGGAATGTGCGTTTTGAACTATTTTAAAAATAGTTTGAAAAAACTATATTTTGACAAATAGTTATTTGGAAACGAATAAATCGATAAAAAAACTCCCCCTTTTGCCTTCTGCGTCAATCGTCATCTTCCGTGCGGGAATCGTACGTATCGCCCTATTCCCGCACCTCCAAACCAAAGAAGTGCATCCGACTGTCTCACCAAAGCCCATAAAGTCGACGGCTTCCCCACCCCAGACGAGTCAGACGACCCTCTAGCGGCGGCCAGAAAGTTCTTCGTCAGCTATTGCCGACCCCCCAGAATCCAATCGTGCCGCAGTTTCTACCTTCTCACGCGTAAGTGTTCCCTTAATGTGTAAATCTAACGCTTAGTTTTGGATTATAACTGTTTTAGACAAACAAATAGTTTTTGCACTTAAGAAGATGTTCGATAAATTGCTTCTATTAGAATTAACGAGTCAAACAACGGGTGGTGAAGTGCACAGTCACCAATCCCAAAAACAACTTACGGAATTTTAAAGGAGAGAGCATTTTCACCCTTCTGATGGAAGATATTTTACTTGGAAAATATTTAACTTCACTTTTATGCAACCACACAACGGTGGATACGTAGAAAACATTTATCCGAAAATATTTTACTTCAAAACAAATGAAGCCTAATTCTCTACAAATAGAATATTTCGGCAAATTATTTGGCGCTCTTCTTTTTTTTCTATTAATGATATGTTTTCTAACATTATTGTTATATGTCCATCAAATTTATAAACTGTACGTGCCCGTTCATCACAATGGTGTTTGGAATTTGTCCATGATTCAATTGTGCAAACCGATTTTTTATGTTCTTATTTGTTTCTCCCTATCTAAGAAAAAAAAAGAGAAATATAAGCAAAAGAGTGATGATAAGATCTTCTAATGAGAATACATTTTGTGTTGTTTCCTGTTTGAGTGTAATGGCAACACTGCTAGGCACTCTGGGCTCCGCAAGGGCGGCCCTAGGGGGAACAAGGGGGGACTCGAGCCCCTACACAACTCCAAATATTTTTGCATGTTATACTAATTTTTAGGTTAATTATGGAAAATTCTATGTGATTTTCCCCTGCAAGTCCCTTGAGGGAAAAAAATTCTTAAAATTTCCATGTGGGATGAAAAGCCCTAAGATTTCAAGCTATTAATCACTTTTTAGGTTTTGCGTATAAAGTAAGATGGTGGCTACGCACATACCCACAATAATCAGTTCCTCAGACCTGGCATGTAGCATTATATACTTATAAAATGTATTTTTCGTTATCAAAATGAATATACATATGATTCGGGCCCCTACTGGATACAAATCCTACTTTCGCCACTGGCTCTTGGTACTTGGTTATTGAAGAAGGCATCGAGTTAGTGGGCATTGAAAGTTTTGGGATGTGGTTTGTCTAATGTGCGGCTTACCTGCCATTGTGAATGATCATCTGATCATATCCATTGGGTGGCCTTGGTTCATAATTGAATATTGCCTCGAAGAAGCGAACGTGTGGTGGTGACAACTCTTCAAATAAACTACTATTGGGCAATGGAATTGTATTTGTGGTGAAAAATGTGAAGGCATATTGAAAATTTGCAAAAGTATATTCGAAAATGCAAGTGGAGTCTGAAAAACAAAAGAAATTGAGCTCTCTTCACAGTTCACCCTTTATTTGGAGGGTAACAGTTGATGGGAGCTCAATTCCAAAAAGGGAAAAAATTACTTGTGTGCACCAATTTTTGTTTTTGTTACCCTTCAATTCGACATGATGACCAGATTCGTTTTTGTTCCAAATTTGAGTTTAGCTTTCCTTATTCCCCTCATACCCATTGTCAAGGAAACTTTACTCGCTGTTTTCAAAAATGGTTTTTCCTATATATGAATAAAACAGTCATGGTCTTTTTTATTATATTACATGCTATTTTTTTTTTTTTGAAGAAATGGTTGTTCATAGTAGAAGTATGTTTGAATTAGAATGTTGTGATAATTGCTTGTTTTCAGATATCAAGATTTATATGTTAAGGGAGTTATATAAGTTGTCCATGTGTTACTTATCAAAAAAATAAGTTGTCCTTGGGTCACAACTCACAACCTTTGGGTTATCAAAATGAATATACATATGATTCGGGCCCCTACTGGATACAAATCCTACATCCGCCACTGGCTCTCGGTACTTGGTTATTGAAGAAGGCATCGAGTTAGTGCGCATTGAAACTTGAAAGTTTTGGGATGTGGTTTGTCTAATGTGCGGCTTGTGTGCCATTGTGAATGATCATCTGATCATATCCATTGGGTGGCCTTGGTTCATAATTGAATATTGCCTCGAAGAAGCGAACGTGTGGTGGTGACAACTCTTCAAATTAATGCCCTCTACAGTTGATTAGATTTCTAACATCGTGTTTCGTTACATTTAATGAATTAATGCTCTAAAGTTCAAAGTGGAAGAAAGAGAAAGCTACCGGCTGTGTAGGTTATGCAAATAGTTCAAGAAAGGCGAGCACAGTATGACCCTCCCAAATTCAGTACCATCAATGCCAGTAACATATACACTGGTGGAGAGGTGATATCATTGCCTATTTGGCCATGTTCTTAAAAGCCTTTAACATATAGGGGAATTTACACTTACACCCCCTATACTATTTCGTTGTCTACTCTGTCATGTTCTTCAAAGCCTTTGTTGAGGATTGGCACTGATGTTGTTGGGTCAACTCTTCAAATTATGTAGAACGTTTGTACATGGATTTAGAACCCTTTTGCCTTTTATTTTCCTGCCCAATGCTTGGTTTACTAAGAAAAGCAATGTAGTGTTTCCCTTCTCCATTGTTTGCTTCTCTCTAGGCAAATCTAAGATACGCATAGCCGTAATCAATTACTACTGAATTTTGTGCTGTTTTGATAAGCATGGAAGATAAGCATGGGGATCAATGTGGTTTCTAAACCTGGTATTTATTTGGGGGCGTCTTTAGATTTTTCGGGGGAAAAAAGGTAATATGTTTAACTCAGCTCTTCAAAAGATCTCTGCTAAATTACAAGCCTGGAAGTCCCCATCTCTTAGGTTTGCGGGAAGGTGTGTTCTGGCTAAACATACCCTTTCTACCATCCCTCTTTACTTCTTATCTTCCTTTTGGGCTCCATCTTACCTAATTGATCAAATCCATCGGATTATCTGGAATTTTGTGTGGAGAGGAGGTTCCGGGCATGGTTTTCATTGGAAGAAGGGGTCTGCTCTTTGTCTCCTGAAGAGTTTGGGGGGATTGGGGTTCAGAGACTTGAAGTTGTTTAATCAAGCTCTTCTTGCGAAAGCTGCCTGGAGAATTGTCAAATTTCCTGAGTCGGTGTTCTCAAAAGTTATGCTTTCGAAATATTGTTATAAATCTCATTCTCTCTCTGTCAAACCAAAGTCGAATTGTTCATGGGGTTGGCGTAGCATCTTGCGGGGAAGGGATCTCTTGTTGAAAGGGCTGAAATGGGAAGTGGGAGATAGATCTCTCTTCTGATCCATTTCGGGATCAATGGATTCCTTTGATTCCAAATCCTTGTGAATCCGTGTCGCGTGGCCTCACGGTGATTTAGTCAGTTCAAGGTCGCTGATTTAATTGAAAAGTGTTCACGTAGTGATCTCTTCTCTTCATGCTTCAACTTGTTGACTGTTGGGGATGCAGACAACTTTCAGCAACAGAGTTCAGCAACGAAAGTCCGTGACCAGCGCGGAGAGTTCC
>BPLS01028927.1:38913-58878 GCA_019656275.1 Rhododendron kiyosumense | reverse complement strand
GCGATAGGCAAGCACGCAGTCAGGCTCGTGGCAGGTAGCGCGCGACAGACATGCTCGCGACCGAGACGGGTCGTGGGCCGCGGCCCAAGTTGGTTGGACGGGTCCAGCTATCACTTAGGGTTTGCCTATAAATATAAGTTGCTGTATTCATTATTTCCTTGAGCGAGGTTGCACGGAGAGCAGTTTGCACATAGAGAGAGAAAATTTCTAGAGGGTTTCTAGTGAGAGAGAGAGTGCAAGAGAAAACTTTTCTCAGAGAGGAAGGAGAAGACTTGTAATCTTTCGTTTTCTTTCGTTCATAGTGGACTGGTGTGGCTCCCGGGGACGTAGGCAAGTTGCCGAACCTCGTATATCTGTGTGTTCTGTTTTTCTGTTCCTCTTTCTCTTCCTTTTCTCTGGTTTGTTTTCTGTGACAATAGTATCCCAAGATCCTGTGTGTGTTTTGTTCGTTGCGAGTCTGAGCGCGAGGCTCCGATTTTCCCAACAACTGGTATCAGAGCCGCGGTTGCGGTAAGGGTGTTCAACAGTTTTCCGATTGAAGCTTTTGGGCAGTCCGGATTTCGAGGGAGCTATGGGTTCAGAAGAAGGGAAATCGAAGATCGAGAAGTTCGATGGATCGGACTTTGCTTTCTGGAAGATGCAGATGGAGGACTATCTGTACCAGAAGGATCTTTACCGGCCGCTGCTGGGTAAAGAAAAAGGAAAGAAAGAAGAAGGTGAGACTGACGCAGAATAGGAGGTTCTTGATCGGAAGGCGATGGGTCTGATCCGGTTATCACTCTCGAAGTCAGTTGCGCACAATATATTGAAAGAAAAAACCGCGTCCGATCTGATGGACGCGCTCGCGGAGATGTATGAACAGCCGTCCGCGGCAAACAAGGTGCACTTGATGAAGAAGTTGTTCAACTTCGAGATGCCTGAAGGAGGTTCGTTTGTGAAGCATCTCAGTGAGTTCAATACAATAGTGGATCAGTTGATCTCTGTTGGTATTGAGTTCGATGACGAGGTCGAAGCCTTGTTGATTCTCTCTCAGTTGCCAGAGACCTGGCAGGGTACGGTTACTGCGATTAGTAATTCGGCTGGGAAGGAGAAACTCAAACTGAATGATATAGTCAGTTTGATTCTGACTGAGGAAGTTAGAAGGAAATCGCTCGAGGGAGCGTCGGGCTCTAGCAGTTCAGGTTCCGCTCTAAGTTTTGAGCAGAGGGGCAGAGGCCAGGCCAGGGGTGGTCAGAACCAGAACAAGAGCAGGTCGAAGTCGCGCGGCAAGAAGTCTCGCGGCAAAAGTCAAGTACGCGGCATCAAAGGTGAATGTTGGAACTGTGGCCAGGCGGGTCACATGTCTTCAGTTTGCAAGGCTCCAAAGAAGAATAATGGTGAGCAGGAGGCCCACATCATGCAGGATGCACTTATTCTTTCGATGGACAGTCTCGCGGAGTCATGGGTAGTTGACTCAGGCGCATCATTCCACGCGACTGCTAGCAAGGGTGTTCTGAAGAACTATGTAGCAGGCGACTTCGGGCAAGTATACTTGGGCGATGATGAGCCTTGTAGTAGAGTGGGAATGGGTGATGTGCAGATTGAAACGCAGGGGTTTAAATGGTGTTTGAAGGATGTCAGACACGTCCCGCAGCTGAAGAGGAATCTTGTTTCAGTTGGGCAACTGGGAGCAGCGGGATATACCTCAACATTCACAGGAGACGCATGGAAGGTCTCCAACGGTACCATGGTGGTAGCGCGCGGAAAGAAAGTAGGTACTCTCTATTTAACTTCACATGGGAGTCATTCACTTGCCATCGCGGAGGGACTCGCGGGGGTGGTCCCGCGCAAGGATAGCGAAGGTCTCGCGGGGGTGGTACCGCGCGAGGGTCGGCTTGCGGAAGGTCCGCGGCCAGAGAGCCAAGTGAGTTCAAGTTTGTGGCACGACAGGTTGGGACATATGAGCGAGAAGGGGATGAAGATTCTGCAGACACAGGGGAAGCTGCCAGTTGAGTCAGTGGATTTCGACATGTGCGAAGACTGTATCTTCGGCAAGCAGAGGCGGGTTAGTTTCCAGAAAAGTGGCAGACCTCCCAAGCCAAACAAGCTGGAGCTTGTTCATACAGACGTATGGGGTCCCGCGCCAGTGCATTCTCTAGGCGGGTCGAGGTACTTTGTTACTTTCATCGATGATCACTCGAGGAAAGTATGGATCTATTTCATGAAACACAAGTCAGAGGTATCCGAAATTTTCATGAAGTGGAAAGCCAGAGTAGAAAATGAGACAAACTTGAAGGTGAAGTGTCTGAGGTCAGACAACGGGGGAGAGTATGAACTGGGAGAGTACAAGAGAGCCTGTGCTTTATTCGGGATTCGTTTAGAGAAGACTCTTCCAGGAACTCCGCAGCAGAATGGCATCGCGGAGCGGATGAACAGGACTCTGACAGAGCGTGCGCGGAGCATGCGGATACACGCGGGGTTGCCTAAGCAGTTTTGGGCAGACGCGACCAGTACAGCAGCATACTTGATCAACCATGGGCCATCAGTTCCGTTGAACTTTGGGATACCGGAAGAGGTTTGGAGCGGTAAGGAGGTAAATCTCTCACACTTGAAAGTTTTCGGTTGTGTTGCTTATGTCCACATCAGTGACAAAGTCAGAGACAAGCTAAATGCTAAGTCATTGAAGTGCACGTTCATTGGGTACGGCGGCGATGAGTTTGGCTATCGTTTCTGGGATGAGAAAAACAGGAAGATAATCAGAAGCCGGGATGTCATATTCAATGAGTCGGTGTTGTACAAGGACAGGGATAGCAAACAATGCAGTGGGAGTTCTACTGAGGATCGCGAGGGTCCCGCAGGGGTGGTCGCACGAGAGGATCGCGAGGCACCCGAGTACTTTAGTTTGGAGGATCTTCCAGAAAGCAGTGGGGTTGAGTTGGGATTTGACCGGAGGACTGAGGCAGTCTCGCGGACAGAGGCAGTCTCGCGAACAGAGTCTGGGGCAGTTCCAGAGACAGGGTCTAACTCACCGGCTGTCGCGGTAAGGAGATCAACTAGGGTACCTAAACCTAATCCAAAATACCTTTCGTCGCTGTATTATTTGCTTTTGACAGATAGCGGAGAACCGTCTTGCTATGACGAGGCTTTACAGGTCAGTGACGCTGTGAAGTGGGAACGTGCTATGCAAGAGGAGATGGATTCTCTTCACTCGAATGTGACTTGGAAGTTGGCGAAGCTTCCCGCGGGGAAGAAGGCGCTACAGAACAAGTGGGTATACCGCGTCAAGCAGGAAAGCGACGGCAGCAAGAGGTTTAAGGCCAGATTGGTTGTGAAGGGCTTTCAACAGAAAGAAGGGGTTGATTTCACGGAGATTTTTTCCCCAGTTGTGAAGCTGACCACTATCAGAGTGGTATTGAGTTTGGTGGCTGCTGAAAATCTCTACCTTGAGCAGTTGGATGTTAAAACTGCGTTTCTTCATGGTGACTTGGATGAAGAAATCTACATGAAGCAACCTGTTGGCTTCATTGAGAAAGGCAAGGAAGAGATGGTGTGTAGACTCAAGAAGAGTCTATATGGGTTGAAACAGGCTCCTAGACAGTGGTACAAGAAATTTGACAGTTTCATGTAGCGCAGCGGCTACACGAGGTGCCACGCGGATCACTGTTGCTACCTTAAACGATGTAAGGCGAGCTACATAATTTTACTACTTTACGTAGATGATATGCTTGTGGCTGGGTCCTGTTTACAGGAGATAAACAGGTTGAAGTAACAGTTGGCAGCAGAGTTTGCTATGAAAGATCTGGGTGCAGCGAAGCAGATTCTTGGGATGAGGATCAGCAGGGACAGAACTCAAGGGTTCTTGAAGTTGAGTCAAGCTGAGTATATTGAACGGGTTCTTGAAAGGTTCAATATGCAGAATGCCAAGGCAGTTGGCGCGCCTTTGGGAAGTCAGTTTAGACTTTCTGACGTGCAGTCTCCGAAGACAGATGCTGAGAAGGAGCACATGGCCAAGGTACCGTATGCCTCGGCCATCGGTAGTCTGATGTACGCGATGGTCTGCACGCGGCCGGACATCGCTCATGCAGTGGGAGTTGTGAGCAGGTTTGCGAGCAATCCAGGGAAGCAGCATTGGGAAGCCGTCAAGTGGATACTGAGATATCTCCGCGGGACCGCGGATGTGCCATTGTGTTTTGGGAGAGCAGATTTGGTGGTGAGAGGATATGTGGATGCATATTTCGCAGGTGATCATGATACAAGGCGAAGCACCACAGGTTATGTCTACACTTTGGGATCAATAGCGGTGAGTTGGATCTCGAGTCTGCAGAAGTTGGTAACTTTGTCCACAACAGAAGCTGAGTATGTAGCAGTCACGGAGGCCGCTAAGGAGATGACTTGGTTGAAGGCTTTTCTGGGTGAGTTGGGTTTGAAGCAGGAGAATAGTGTTCTTTTCAGTGACAGCCAGAATGCTATACACCTTGCGAAAAATCCAGTGTTTCATGCTAGAACGAAGCACATCGATTTGAGGTACCATTTCATTCGCTCGCTTTTGGAAGAAGGGGAACTGTTACTGGAGAAGATTTTGGGGAGCCAAAATCCGGCAGATATGTTGACAAAGTCGGTCACCATCGAGAAACTGAAGTTGTGCTCAACTTCAGTTGGCCTTCGCGCATGAGGAGTTGGAGGGCCGGAGTCGCACCAGGAGGGGTGAAGTTCACTACGTTCGCTATTGATTGAGGTTGTTGATATTGGTTTGCTTCAGTTATCTTCAAGTGGGAGATTGTTGGGGATGCAGACAACTTTCAGCAACAGAGTTCAGCAACGAAGGTCCGTGACTAGCGCGGAGAGTTCTGCGATAGGCAAGCACGCAGTCAGGCTCGTGGCAGGTAGCGCGCGACAGACATGCTCGCGACCGAGACGGGTCGTGGGCCGCGGCCCAAGTTGGTTGGGCGGGTCCAGCTATCACTTAGGGTTTGCCTATAAATATAAGTTGCTGTATTCATTATTTTTTGAGCAGTTTGCTAGAGAGTCTATACAGAGAGAAAATTTCTAGAGGGTTTCTAGTGAGAGAGAGAGTGCAAGAGAAAACTTTTCTCAGAGAGGAAGGAGAAGACTTGTAATCTTTCATTTTCTTTCGTTCATAGTGGACTGGTGTGGCTCCCGGGGACGTAGGCAAGTTGCCGAACCTCGTATATCTGTGTGTTCTGTTTTTCTGTTCCTCTTTCTCTTCCTTTTCTCTGGTTTGTTTTCTGTGACAATAGTATCCCAAGATCCTGTGTGTGTTTTGTTCGTTGCGAGTCTGAGCGCGAGGCTCCGATTTTCCCAACATTGACAAGATTCACTAGACGAATGTTAGGAACCCAATCAAATTGTTGTGTTCCAAGAAAATCGATAACTAGAACCTCATGCTGAAGTTGCTGGTTCTCAAGATTTTGATTTATTATAGAATTCTCTGGTGCGACAATATGCAAAAAGTCTCCTTTATTCATATTTGAACTTTCGTCGTTACTAATTCCTTAAGTAGCAATAAGAAATTTTCAACTTGATTGGAAGTGTTCTCGTCAACTTCTATCGCACTTCCATCAAGATCTGATTGTCTTTCGAGCATTGCTCAAAATTTCTTCTTTGAAAGAAATTCGATTTTTGGCAACAAATATATTTTGGGAAAATGACAGCAAAGTACGTGTTTGATAATTAATACCCACCAATGACATTTTCAGTATTAACAAATATTCTTAACTTGTCCTTGATGGGTATTAATTATCAAAACACGTCCTGAGCCGTCATTTTCCCATATATTTTCTTGTGATGTTGCAGTCAACTTCATTGTAGGTGACTCACAAAGCCCAAATGCACAAACCTCCAATGCAATATTCTTTTGGTCCTTCGCAGCTGCATCCGAAACAATTTCAATATTCTCTTGCACACAATCATCGATGTCAATTTCGTCTTGATCTTCAACTTCAATTTTGACCTCTTCCACGGCTTCTACAATGATTTGTTCTACATGATACTGTTTTGGCTTATATTTTTCCTCCAACAATTGCTCATAATTCCTTGGTAAAAATCTCTCCATCATACGTTTTAAATTTAATTCTCCACCATGTATGAATTCGACGCTTTCTCAATTGATCTATTAGAAATTGCATATCTAGCCACCATTGTAACGCTGGACTCGTAAGTTTCACTAACAAACACTTCCACATTTGTACAGTTGGAATTTCCGCATACTCGAAGGAATCTTCGATGTCTAGAATCTAATCCAAACGATCTTCAAAAAATTCAAGACCACTAAATTCTGGCAAATTATCGTAATACCTGAAATTTGGTTGTCGTTTTATCAACTGATAATCATCATGGTTTTTGAATAGCTCGTCCTCAAATTTATTCCTACTATTGTAGTGACAATAAGAATATCTTTCAGAGACATTTTGGTTAATAGGTTGGTTGAAGGCAAATCCCTCAATGTAGTTCCTATCAATTTTGCGTTTAACAGATTGACCATGGACAAATCCCTTGGTTTGAGTCTTGTTAAATCCTTTTCCACGACCAATGTCAATAGGTGTGTCTTCAACTTTGTTTGGTGCCATCGAACCAGAAAAAACGTGGCTTTGATACCACTTTACGGAGGGAATTAACAAAGAGATTAATTGCATACTAATCTAAACAAGATAAATGTTCAAGTCCATGAATGAGTTCTTGAGTCCACAAGAAGAAAGAGATAAACTCATAATTTTATTTATAATTGAATTAATTGACCCTTAGGCCTACACCCTATTTATAATAATATGAGTCCTAACAACAAGCCAACTACTTAGAGTAGAGACCAAGCAAAACAATTACTTGGAAACAAAGACCATAATAAAAAAGGAAAATATCATCTCCAAGGAAATAACATCCTCCAAGGGAATAATAAATCCTACCAAAACTAGAAAATAGAAAAATAAGAAACATGCACAATAGGCAGCACAAATATAATTTCCTAATAATATTGTTCCTAAATAAAAAGTTTTCAAAATATAAAAATTCCTACGATCTTGTCCTAGATCAGTCTCCTTTTCTTAAAAAAAACTCAACCTCGAGTTCTTGTTGCTCGAAACAACTTCACATGTTGGCGCTTATCCTCATCAATTTTGTACTTAAAATTAATTTTTTCGAACACGAACTTCAACAATGTGCTCCACTCTGCTTGACCATGAAAATATTCTTGTCCCATCTTCCAATAGGTTGCAAGTTGACAACGAACATGATAGCATTGACAAAATATGAAATATTTCAACTTCTTACTTTTCCAAAACTTTGTCAAAGAAAAGTTTTCATGCGATAATCTTTTCTCTTCATGCTTCAATTTGTTGACGAGATGCACTAGATGAACATTGGAAACCCAATCAACTTGCTGCACTCTAAGAAAATCAACAAAATGACCCTTAAATTGAAGTTGCAAGTTCTCTTGATTTTGTTCCATCTCAAAATTGGTTGACCCATGAATTGTAGGTAAAGTAACATCAAGATCATCACTGAAAAACCCTTCCTTTTCACTATTAGGACTATCCATAAGAGAAAGCTATGGTACACAAAATATACCGTATGTTTCAATTATAACAATTTGTGATTTTCATTATGCCGATTTTTTATTTTTTAATGCATTTTATGATGCTAGTTACAGCTTGTACTTTAAAATTTACCTATTGAACAGGTCATTAGTAGATTATCCATAATTAAAAAATATTGTTATTATGTAACCATAATTATTCGTACCAGAATTCATATTACTTATAACCCAACCAAATATATATGTACAATATCAAAATTTAAGTAATGCTACCCACAAATGTTATAACAACTCCATAAATTGGCATTATCTTATCACATTGAATTGTACCAAAAATTCTGACTCGTATGATATTCCGTAACAAAATCAAAATATGTCGTATCAGAATCAACAATTGTTATACTCAAGCCAAAAATATTTGTAAAATACCACAAATTTTATAAAATAACCACAATTGTTATGATAACACCTAAAATTGGCATTTTCTTACCACAACGTATCGTATTAAAAGAAAATATATGTAAATACCACAAATTATATAACAAACCACAATAGTTATGACAATACCATAATTGACGTTTTCTTACCACAACGTGTTGTACCAAAGAAAATCGATTAAAATATTCGGTAATAAGACCAAAAATATGTCGTACCACAATCAATAACAATTATACCCAAGCAAAATACATGTCTAAAAAATCACAAATTCAGTAACAATACCATACATTGTCGTAAGTGATGATGGTTAGACAGGTTGCCCCTTTTTTTAATTAAAAAATTCAACGGTTAAGATTAGATTATCTAACAGCCACCGCAACTTTTTGATCTTCTATCTTCCTCTCTGTCAACCCTAGCCACCACAACTTCTTGATCTTCTTCCTTCCCCTCCTCCCGTGGGTTTCATACTCGTAAGTGGCAGCGGGACGGGGAGGCCATGGTACTACCGACTCCTTTTCTTTATTTTTGTTTTTTTCCTTTCTGTCTCTCCAGATCTACGACTTGTCGTCTGATCTGTGAGAGTTTTGTCTCTCGTTCTACGAGAGTTTTGTGTCTCATTCAATGAGAGTTATTAGTTTCGTCTTTGGACGAATTTTGTCTATAGATCGGGTTCTTTCAATCGAGGTTGTTTCACAACGATATATGTGCTTTAGTGTTCTTTCCCTACACGATGTCTTTGGCGAGGCAACCCATGGCGGCTTGCAGATCTGTAGTTCTTAGGAGTTCATTGGTGCGTTCATACTTGGGTGAAGTGCATCTGATCGTTTGGGTATTTGGTGTCTTTTGTCCTTAACTTTGCACTTTTTCTCGTTTGAGACTCCTAATTAGATGTTAGGCAGTTTAAAGGTGTCTCTATTGCGTCAGGCCATGTTTGGGTTAGGATGAAAGACATCGATTGCCTTGTGATTCACTTGTTTTCTATTTGTTAGACAATTAGTTTGGCTTTGTCAAAGTTCTTTGTAATGATCTCCATTTTGTAAGTGCCGTTGGGCGTTTATCAATACAATCTTCTCACTTTTTGACCAAAAAAAAAAAGATTAGATTATCTCAAATCCAAGAAATATATAGAGGGTGCGTATGGTACACACTTATTAAGGAGCGTGTACCATAAGTCCACCCTTAACCTCCAGTGCAACATTATTTTGGTCCTCCCTTAGTCTCATCTGAAACTATTTCAATATTCTCTTTATCATCAACTTTAAATACGACCTCCTCCATGGCTTTTACATTATTCGTCTAATCACCAATGTCTATTCTAATTTTCATATCATCAACTACCTCTTTAAAAACTTCTCCAATGTCTTTATCAGCATCACATTCAACCTAACCTCCTTATTTTTCAATTTCATATCGATTCTTATTATCAAGAATCGAAATATCTGAACTTGAAAAATATGGACTGGTTTGTTGACTTTTAGAAATTGCTTGGTATGAACTCAAATAACTTGTAACTATTTGTGAAAAATATTGCCAATCAAAAGTACCTTGGAAGAAATGTTTTGACTCAAGCTTCCCTCGATACTCTTGATACAACATTTGTCCATAATTTGTCTGAAGAAATCTATCACTCATCAATCTTCTCATCCTAGGCCATGTTCTAATGGGTTGTTTATATTGTCGTAGTCTTTCGAACTGCAATCGTTCCAACCACGAAGAAACATAACCATGTAATTTACAAGCCACATATTTGACCTACTTTTCTTCCAAAATACCTGTGTAGAACTCAAAGAAGGCAAAAGTACATAAACATCCCCTCAACTATCACTTTTTTCAATAGACACCCCCTCACATTTAAAAACGCCCATACAAATCTCCTCTACTACTGAAAACGGAAAAAATGCTAACTCCGTTAACTGAATGGAGGAAATGACTAAGATACCCTTTTTTATAAGGAAAAAGTACATAAACACCTCTTCAACTATCACTTTGTTCCACGGAGATCCCCTAACATTTATATTATACTCTTATTCTATTAGTCGTTGTTCTAATCGTTTTTCTTATTTTATACAATTTATTTTTCCTTACATCAATCATTTTAAAGAGAACCTTCTGTATATAATCATATAAAAAAGCACGAAAACCGTGACACAACGGCGGCAGGTGCCGTGGTGGTTCTTTTACTGATAAGAAATGAGAAGGGAAGAAGACAAGGGAAAGGAGAGAGGTGTGGGAGAAGATAAGTCGAGGAGAATGGTGGTGGTAGTCGACAAAAGCTGCTGCATTGCTTTTCCCATATCTATTTATGTAACTTTTCATTAGAGAGTGTGTGTGTATGTATTGGAGGAGAGAGAAAAAAAGGTTACCTGAACCAATGGTTAGTCGGTTAGGGTATAAAGAGAGAATAGCTTAGATGGAGATGGAGAGATTACCTATGATTAAGAGGGGGGGAGGAGAATACAGTTCTTTTGAGTTTTAATCCAACCATTGATTTTAATGGTTGAGATGGAGTGTGTTTTTTTTTTTTTAAATTGTGTGGGTGGAAACCCCAATATACACACACACACACACATACCAAAGTTTCAGATCTGTTTGTTGATTTTGGGTTTTGATTGGAGGCTATTTGTAGAGGGAAGAAAGAGAAGGGTTAGAGGGGGTGTATATATGTAATGCAACAAGGGTATTTTTGTTCGATTTATGGATGAGGGGGTTCATCACAAATGGTTTAGTGATGGAAGGGTGTCACTTGGGTAACGGAGATTAGTTGAGGAGGTTTGTATGGGCGCTTTTAAATGTGAGGGGATCTTCGTGAGAAAAAGTGATAGTTGAGGGGGTGTTTATATACTTTTGCCTTCAAAGAATTTATCAACTTTGCGAAACCAATAAATAAAATTCTCAGGATGACAATACATGAAAACTAAGAATTATTGGTTTACATGAAAAGTTGAAAAGTCCTCATCTGTGTGATAAACCCCTACAAACATTGCATGTTGCTTTTTCGACTGATATCTATACCTTAAATAGCTCATCTGCAAATTCATCTTCACTATCAAGTTGATAATAAGAATATCCTCCGGAGAAGTTTTGGTTAATAGGTTGATTGCGGGCAAATCTCTCAACGCGGCTCCTATCTACTTTGCGCTTAACACATTCACCATGGGCAAATTCCCTAGTGCGAGTCCTGTTAAATTCTTCCCCACTACCAACGTCAATGGGTGTTTCTTCAACCGTGTTTGGTGCCATCGAACCAGGCAAAGCGTGGCTTTGATACCACTTGACGCAGCGGAATTCACAAGAGGCTAGTTAGCGTACTAGTCCAAATGAGATAAACGATTCAACGCAACGAGCAAACCTTGTGCACAAGGAAGAAAGAGAGAAACTCTACAATATTATTGACAAAAAGTTAATAATTGAATAACTTACACCCCTATTCATACTAGTAGAAGTCCCTAATAATAACTACTTAGAGTGGAGACCAAGTAAAATAATACTTGAAAACCAAGACTAATAAAATTAAAAGACCGATAGGAAAATGCTAAAACAAGTGGCATTAAAAGAGGAATTCCTAAAATGAATAATTTCTAAACTAAAATTTCCATATAATTGAAATCTCTTAAATTCTTGTCCTACATCGATGTTCCATTTTGCACTCCCTTCCAAGTATTTTGTTAGCAGCGCTATAAAAGCCATGACAAAAACAAGTACAACAAAGAGAGAGCCGTGGAAAATATTCCTCGAAATGTGGAGTAGTATTCTGTTACTAACCATATCAGTCCAAGAATTTAGAACATAAATTGATGGGATAAATCATAAAAGGAACTTTGAATTAATCTTGCTTCTTTCATAGAGTTCTGTACCATCTGTTTTAGTGTCATTTGTGCCTCCCCTGTTAATAACTTCAGTGGTAAATCAACATTGAAAATCAAATTTAAGAGCTCTAGGAGATGGAGGGGAATTACTAGATAGAGAAAACCTACTTGAATCAACTCGATGCAAAAATCCTTTGGCGTTTAAGTAGATTGGTACTGGTCAGGTATTGTAGAAGTAACCGTAAGGCGGCTCGAGGATTTTCGAGGCTAATGTTCAGAAGATTAGTTCACAGAAAAATATGACGCCGAGAAGCTGGGGGACGGAGGTTAATGACACTTTATAAGCTGAAGTGATGGAAGCGAGAAGGGGCTGCGATGATGAACAAGGGTGATTTTGGCATGGGCTGATTGTTGAAAAACAAGTCTTAATTACACTTTAAAGGCCATTCTTCTTAATTTTTTTGTCTTCTCCTTTTGTGTGTTTTGTTCAACTTTTCTGACTTCTTGTTAGATTTGCGTTACATTTTTTGGATTGATCATCCATCCTGACGGAAGGAGTCTAAAAAATAAAATATCATGAACAAACACAAAAAAAAAAAAGTTTATATAACACAAAAATTTATAGAAAAAAGACCAAGTGTTTCGTATTTTTTTGTCTTTAGTGAACTTTTTTCAATTTTGGTCCACTTTATTATACTTTTCTGATTCATCTCGTTAAGATGAACAATTAACCCCAAAAATAACGATGAAAAGCTAAACAAAAAGTTATGAAAAACAGAAATTATTGGAAAAAAATTTAGACAAAAATATTACTCCTTCCATCCCTTTTTTAATGTCCAGTATTTCATTTTCGGCTGTCCCTTAATAAGTGTCTATTTTGTAAAGTTAGTGGGTAAAAGTTGGTACATTTTTCATTTTGCCCCTATAAGTAGATTCCATTTTGAAAAGTTAGTGAGTAAAAGTGTAATGATGATGTCTCCATAGAGGGTAAGTAGGGAAAGTGGAGGTAAAAATTAATGTGAAATGTGTAATGATAATATTTTTTTAATAAGTTGGAGTTACGAAGCGTTGTGCATACCGATGCTCTGGACTATTAATGAAGGAAGCATAGTAATGTGCACATAAATTGATTTGGGTCTCTAGGCCTGCTCTCTCTGATGCCATTTGGCTTTGATTTGGGGGCATGGTTCTACAACAAAATGTCCCTGTAGCTCCTCGGTTCTTGGAGGTTTAGGGGGGCCACTGTTTCAGTGGTACTCTGAGAGCAGCCACTTTGTGCATATATTGCCAAAGGTTAGGTCTGTCTCCAATCATCCCCGCCCATACCCCCAATGATTGGGGACTAGATGGGTTATGTTATGTTGTTGTTGTTGTTGTTGGAGTTACGAAGCAGGACACTTAAAAATGGACGGGATGAGTAGAAAGAATGGATGCTTTATGCATATGTAGAAAAGTGGAAAAAGAAGAGAGAGGGATTTCAATTGAATTTTAACTGATATTGGAAGCATAGAATGCGAGATTTTTTAGCCGGGATGAGAACCGTGAAGTCCAAGTTATCGGAAGGTTGGATATTTAATTAAGGACTCCTAAAATAAATTAATGGTCACAGACTCACAGTTATCATAACGATACGGAGGGAAATTAACATATCAAACATTTTTAATCAGCAACAAGGGAAATTAGGTTCCTGTAGAGATGTGTTGAACTTAACCTAATCTAGATAACGGTTGTTGCAAACCGACAAACCGAAGGCATGCTTTGAAGATCTAAATTCTGTCAAGCTTATTACATCAAATATGAGGTTCTTGATAAAGTAATCAATTCAAGACAAAAAAAGTACGCAAAAGAAATATCCACGATTGACAACATGATTACACAAAAAAGTTTTCAAGCTCTAACAAACGCCAAAAAAATATGAGGAAGAAAGGGCACATCAATGACGGGGATAACCCAATCTCGAAGATCCTCATCCCCTCCCGTTCTACCATATCATAGATAATGACCAGTGAAATAGCCAAATTTGTAGTCCCCAACCCAAACATTAGGGACGTGTGCAATTTTCCAATAGTCTCCACCTTGTAAGTCTCTTTTCAACCTCGAAATCAATATTTCAGACATATTATACAATTCTAGTTTTTTGAGGTTGGCCAAATGTTCAACACCTGAGGGCAACTCCATCATCAATTTACAGTCTATGAGATATAGCTTTTCAAGAAGAGGTATCGAGCTAGACTCCACTCTCACCCATTTCAATCCTACTAAGCCAACTAACCACAATTGTTTAAGCTTTTGAAACCCACCAGCCTTGAAGAATAATCCATCTCCTTCATATGCCGTGTTAAGTTCAAGGCAAAGCAAATTGGGCAAATCTTGAAGGGATTGCAATGGATCAACATCTTTTAACTTACTCCACTTTAAGAATAATCTTTTCAGGTTGTGAAGATATGATATCCAGTGAGGTATCTTCTCCAAACGTCCTTTTAGATAGAGTCCTCCAAGAAGTCCGGGTGGCAAAGTCAAAGAATCTAAATCAATGATCTCATCTTCTTCTATTGCCGAAACATCCAACGTGCGAAGGTTGTCTAGCCTCTCAAGGGATGAACATAGCACCATCCCATCTTCCTTCTGTAGCTTTACAATGAACAATCTCCTCAATTGAGTTAGCTTCCCCACCTCTCTTAGCACGATGCCACTATTACTCCCTTGGTTTGCTTCAATAGCACATAGTTTCTGCAAGTACAACAAATTTCCTATTTCTGTCGGGGCTTTGAAGCCAATTACACCGTGAAAAGGATTATAACACCTGGAGAAGACGTTGTAACGATACAACAAGAGATGGCGAAGATGTTTGAGCTTCAGGATCTCATCAGGCAACTCGGTGACATTCGTTTGTTTCAGATCCAATATTTCTAGCTTCTTGAGTTTTCCGATCGATTTCGGGATCATTTTTACATTGGTCGCCCTCAAACTTAGATAAGTAAGATTAAGGAGGTTCACAACTTCATGCGGGAATGTTTCCAATTGTGCTCCTCTCAAGTCCAACACCGTTAGTAGCCTTATACCCTCGCCTAAGGATACAACCTTTGACAAAATGGACACTGTATCTAGTGCGCTAAACACAAGTAAAGAACGAAGGCGAGTGAAACAAATACTTTCCTGAATATCTTCCAAATTATGGTGGATTGAGAGGCGTCGCAATTTCTCATGCCACGCTCTGCCTCTTTCACTTGCTATTGTGACAATGTTTTGCTCTCTTGACTTCAGAATTATCATTTCACGCCAAAGATCATGGATCCTGTAAGCTTCGAACCTTCCATTGTCCCTGACTTTTGACACTTGAACTAAACTTCTATTCATAAGCTCATTGAGGTAGCCTTCAGCAACTTCTTCTTTTGTCATTCCTTCTTTCACTTCTATAAACCCTTCCGCCACCCACAACCGAATTAATCTCCAATGATCAATGAGACAATCTTCTGGAAAAATGCTCAAGTACAAAAAACATAGCTTAAGATAGTAAGGCAAATCAAAGTAACTGAGGGACAATATCTTTTTCATGCTCATTAGTTTGTCATTTCCTTCTAGCTCCGCACCTAGACTGCGGTAAATCCTCTCCCACTCACCCGCACTCTTCTCCTTTGTTGATAACAAACCACTAATTGCCACTATTGCAAGTGGTAACCCCTCGCATTTTCCCAAGATTTTTTTAGAAAGACCTTCCAGGTATGAAGGACAAGAATTCTCCTTGAACGTTTTTGAGCAAAACAAGGCCCATGACTCTTTGGGAGGTAAGGGCTTGAGATTATACACCATGCCATAATATTCTTCACTAGCAAAAGAAGCTAAATCTACATTTCTTGTTGTCAAAATTACTCGACTGCCGTAATTGCATTCAGGAAGTATGATTCTTAAAACTTGCCATGCATAAATATTCCATACATCATCCAAAACGAGCACATACCTCTTTTGCTGCAAAAAGGCATTAATTATACCTTTCAAGCTGTTTGCGTCCATATTGTCCACTCCTTGTGGGAGTGGTTGCCTGACTTCTTCAAAGAGCACTTGAATCATATTTTTCAAAAGCTCTTCGACCTTGAATGATTCAGAAACGGTGATCCAAACATGGTTCTGGAAGTGCCTGTTCACTGTTGCGTCGTCGTAGACTTTTTTTGCAAGGGTGGTTTTTCCCAATCCACCCATTCCTGCTACCGAAAGCACCTTGAGTCGAGGATCCTCATTCACAAGCCACTGAATCAACTGTAATTTGGGCTTGTCAATGCCCACAAGGTCAGCTTCTTGGAGTAGAAGGGCGTCGCCACGACAATCATACCATGCGATGTCTGAATAAGTAGACCTTGAGCCTTGCTCTATTTTGCCATACATGTCACTATATCGCTGATGTCCCTCAGAAATATTGATGATTCTAGACTTGATTCCTTTTACTTCAGAAGCAATTTGTTTGCGAGCATATACAGTCCTAATAAAGAAAGAAACAATGGGAAGAAAGTTGCGGAATCCAATGCTACGATTATCATGTTTGAGGCGAAGCATGTACATGTCAAGAGCATCAGCAGTGTCATACGCAGCTTCTCGAACTTGCTTCACCCATATTTTGAGGTTCGGATCTCTATCTTCTATAGCATCAGCAACTCTGAGGAAATGGGTCATGCGCTCGAATTCGGCTCTTATGTATTCGATGTCTTCCCGTACTCCAGTCAGCAAGTTCAACTCTTCTCGGAGATCGGGAGCGAAGTTGGATAGAAGTCCGAACACAGCAGCCTCTGTCATTTTTATTTTTTTTGGTGGTTTACGTACGGAGCAGCTTTGGATTTGAAGAGAAAGGGGATGGTGAGGGAAAACTGGTATGTTCTTAGTTTATTCAGGGCAGCCCTGAATTTGATAGCTATATGGAACAGTCTGTGATGGAAAAAGTCTTGTGTGTCTTTCCTTTATTATAATTACTATAAGACATATACACTGGAAAAATGAGACGGCCAGATGAACTACAAATACACACACTGGAGGTGTAGTGTGTGTGGATCCCAACGTGAATTTGAGTGTGATTGTGCAAATGTTTGTGTTAGTGTTTCGGTTAAAGAATAATTAACCGAAACACTATGATCCGAGCCGCTCAATGTGTTCAGAATGTGATTTTAAAGGTAACCTACAGAAATCAGCAAAAAAAAAGAAAGACCGGAAAGAGCTTTATTTGAGCAGTTTTTATTGAACCGTTCAAAAAAAAAAAACTGTTTGGATGAAGTCTTTTTCGGTCATTTTTTTTGCTTATTTCTCGTGGCTACTCTTAAAATCACGTTCTGATTACATTGAGCAGCTCGGATCATTGAAATTTGATCGGAAACTTTGGGGTATTTTTTTAAATGTTTTTTTAGGCGTATCAGGAACCGGCCTGATATAACGTAAAAACATAAAATAGAGAAATAAAATTAATTCTAACATCTTGACTCACCTTAATACTAGGTCTAATAACAAATTAACTTGATTAATATAATAAAATGGACTCCAAATTTTGTTAAAATACCTTAAAATTCATGCTTTTTATCAAAGGAAAAAAAATACTAGTACTTGTACCGGCCAAGATCCCGGTACAAGCTGATACAGACCGGTACGCCCGGTATCAATCGGTATAGGCCATGTTTTGTCCAGTACAGAATGCCAAGATATGCGTACCGTTTTATAACATAGGGGATTATCAACATTAGGATGGACCCCACTAGTAAGTGTGAAAACATAGAAGGATGTGGAAAAGAATACATGGGGTGGGTGATAGGTCAATTTTGCATTTTGCATTCAACACTTTTTTTCTATCAATTATGGTTTTGGTAGACCTTGAGATATTTTCTCTCTTCCGGTAAAGAAGATTCAGCAAAAGTGACCCCACTAGTAAGTGTGAAAACATAGAAGGATGTGGAAAAGAATACATGGGGTGGGTGATAGGTCAATTTTACATTTTGCATTCAACACTTTTTTTCTATCAATTATGGTTTTGGTAGACCTTGAGATATTTTCTCTCTTCCGGTAAAGAAGATTCAGCAAAAGTGATTATCATGTTCCATTGCTTTTCTTAATGGAAAAGTATTCAATACACACCCTTTTAAAGTATGTACCATATGCATTTATTGTGTGATTCATATTGTGCCACCTCATGAAAAATTATTTGTAGGACCGGTCATTCATAATATTTTATTTTGTATCGTAACTTTTATACTAAAAATTCGTAACTTTTCATCAATATGATTCGTAACTTTTTAGTAATAGATTTATAAAATTTTGGGAATCGTAACATTTTAGTGTATTTCAATGAGGGTGCATATGATATATACCCAAATAAGTGGTGTGTATTGTAACACTTTAATTGGTGTTTTTGTCCCAAATCAATTTTTTTTTAAATCCAATAAAAAAAGCACAAAAGTACAAAAGTACTTCAAAAATGATGATTATTGTTTCACAGAGAATCTAATCACCAATCAAGAGGTCTAATATTCAAAGTACGAATGCTAGAATCTCGCAAACACAAAATTGCCAAAGTATGAGCAACTATCTTCGCCGATCTATGAATAAAGTAAATCACAAATCCGATCCTAACCGATCACCACCACCATTGCTAAAACTCAAAACATACCTTAATGATGAAGGAGAAGCTGAGATAAACGAAAAAGAATGAACAAAACAAATAAATTCTAGCTAGTAAGATTTGAGATGGAGAGAGAAAAGACCCTTACTAGACATGAGAGATTATTGAAAACGAAAAAAGAGACCCTCACTAGACAGAAGAGATTATTGAAAATCCTTAGGGGAGAGAGGGGAAGAAAGAGAGAAAATGGTTAGTTTTTTTTCCTTAGAGAGAAAAACTCTGGGTTAGAGATAGCAGGGCCGACTCATGTATTTTGGAGACTCAAACCAAATTCTCTATATTAAGCCCTTAGCATATTCATGAATTTAAAAAAAAATGATAAAAGTATAGAAATAACAAAAAAAATAAATCTATAAGGATACAATTATGACAATATAAATATTATTGCAAGAGTTTTTGAAGAAAATAAGATACAATTGTTTTTTTATTTAGAAACATTCTAATATTAATATGTAAATTACATTACAGTGGAGCCTCAATTTTAAACAAAAAATTAGGTGCCTGAAGCAGCCGCTTCTCCGACTTACCCCATGAGCCGGCCTTGAGAGAGAGCATTGAACAATCCCTCCAATTATTGATCCCTCTTTCACTAAACATACTTGATTTCGTTTTATTGAAGGGGACCACCCTTCGTGTAAACACATAGCACGTGTCTCCAATGGCACAATCAAAACTAAAAGATTATTAAAGGTTGGTCTAAAATGTAGCTCACAATGGTATAATCAAACTTAACAACATCCCAAATTTTGGTATTTGAATATATAACCAAAACTAGCAACTTTTTTCTTCGGATAACCAAATTTAATTGGGACCACACTCTATCTCTTTTTTTCTTTCTTTCTCTTTCTCTCTCCTCTAATTAATCACTATCAATGGGTCCACTCACTTGCATTTATTCCCAACTCTCTCTATCTCTCCCTACTAAATACGGGTTTTTAATTATGTACCATTGTGAAATTTCACATTGTTACTATAAATAAAAGATAATTGGGCAAATTTTGATTATGTCATTGAGGATACCTTTACAAACTAACACTACAAGAGAATATGCTATTTGCGTCCACCTATTTGCGTCGGCAAGGACACTTTTTGCGATGGGACCTATTTTTTGCGTCGGCAACGCGTCGGCATTTGGGGGGACGAAATTGGTGGGGTCTCAAAAAGTTTTTTGCGTCGGCATGTGCCGTCGCATAGTTTATGCGTCGGCAAGCGCTGTCGCTAATAGTTTTTTTGCGTCGGCATTCTTCCCGTCTCAAAAAAATTGAAAAAAAATAATTGTTCGCATCGGGTGGCCTGGCTGTCGCAAATAACATTTTTTCGACGGCATAATGGCCTGGCTGTCGCAAATAACATTTTTTCGTCAGCTTATGCCGTCGCAAATACTATCTTTTGCATCGGGATACATGCAGACGCAAAAAATTAAAAAGTTTATAAAAAAAAAAAAAAAACCATTCCCTTTTTTGCTTCAGGTACAGGCGGTTACAAAACCTGTTTGCGATTTTACCTCCAATATCATGAAAAACAATATTCATTCAACCTCATTC
>BPLS01028927.1:0-23913 GCA_019656275.1 Rhododendron kiyosumense | reverse complement strand
TGAACTGTGCTGTAAATCTGGAAAAACAAAACTACCATCCATAACGGTTTCAGTTGAGCTTATCGAATTATTTTCGGAGCAAACCTCAGATGGTGGACATTTTAGAAAAAACATTCGAGCATACAATCATAATTTCTCTTTCACTTCAATGGGTGTCCATGTCGATGAACAATTGGCTGGATGATCAAGGGGCGTGTATACTTTTCGTGCTCAAGGCACAATATACCATAGGATTGGAAGTTTGCTACCATATTCAGATCAAAGGCCACAATTTTTACAACTATACATATATGACACTGATCACGAAGTTGAAAATCGAATGGAGGAGTCAAACGGATTACGGCAACACATTATTAAGAAGATAAAGAATATCTTAGATGCTCAAAATCCGTTTGTGCATACGTTTCGTCAAATGGCACAACGTCCAAATATTCAAGATTGCAATTTAATCATCAGAGAGCAGCCACCTGATCGTCGTCGGTACAATCTACCAACGGCATCCCAAGTGGCAGCAATTGTGGTCGGTGGAGATGAAGCTGGGCTTATAAGTGGAAGAGATATAGTTGTTCAATGTATCGGTGGTCGCCTTCTCAATATTCAAGATATTGTTGGATTCTATGATCCATTGCAATATCCCTTACTTTTACTGTACGGGACATATGGATGGGATGTTAATAGCCACAACGAAGATGGAACAAATTGTACATGTCGGGATTTCTATGCATACATATTGCAGGTGATTTAAAATTCCTTATTTGTTCAACTCAAGTTTCAAACAACTCATCTTGCTCTGTGAATACAATTTTTACATTACATTTGTATTTTCTTAAATATTAGATTCGCCCAAATGATCAATCGCTCTTTCTTCGTGGTGGGCGTCTCCTGCAACAATACGTTGTGGATAATTACGTAAAAATCGAGTCCCACAAACTTAGGCGGATGCATACTCATCAAAAGGAAATCCGAGCAGAATTGTATGATGGGCTACAAGATTCTGTACACATGGTATAAGGCATGCAGGTACAAAATGATGAATATTTATTGCAATTATCTATACTTACATACTTCTTCTATACATTAAAGCACTAACACATTATTGGAAAAATAAACTTAGGTGATGTCGGATAGCAAAGGACCATATTAGCATCATCATTCGTTGGTTGCCCCTGTGACATGTATCAACGATATCAGGATGCCATGGCTTTGGTTCAAAAGTATGGTAAACCAGATCTTTTTCTCACCATGACATGCAATGGTAATTGGCCTGAAATCCGTAATGAGTTGTTGCCCGGACAAGCCCCAAGTGATCGTCCTGATTTAGTTGCTAGAGTGTTCAGGTCTAAATTTGAAGAGTTTAAAGATGACATTCTCAACAAACATGTTTTGGGTAAAGTAACAGCGTATGTTTACGTTATTGAAAACCAAAATAGAGGATTACCCCATGCGCATATTCTTCTAATCCTAGATGAGAATGACAAGCTAAAAACTCCAGATGATTACGATAGTGTTGTCAGAGCTGAAATCCCAGATAAAGAAACAGAACCCGAACTTTATAATGCTGTGGTGAATCATATGATACATGGTCCATGTGGTTCGTACAATGCCAATTGTCCTTGCATGAAAAATGGAGTGTGCAAAAAGAAATTCCCCAAAAAATTTGCAAATGTCACCACTATGGGCAATGATTCCTATCCAGTTTATCGAAGACAACCGCCAAGACCTTCAGACAATGGTGAGAGAACTGCAATTGACAATAGTTGGGTCGTACCTTACAATCCATGGCTCATTCTGAAGTACAATTGTCACATGAATGTTGAAATTTGCAGCAGCATTATCAGTGTGAAGTATTTGTACAAGTATGTGTACAAGGGTCTTGATCGAATATCTCTTGAAGTACGTCCAGCCCCAAACTATGATGAGATACAACAGTTTGTAGACGCAAGATGTGTTTGTGCTCCTGAAGCAGTATGGAAGATATTTAAGTTTCCCATGACTCGGATGTATCCATCTGTAGAGCGCCTGCAGATACATCTACCAAATAAGCAGCAAGTCACGTTCTATTGTTACCAAAGTATTCCAGACGTTTTGTCTAATGAAAGGTGCGCAAGGACAATGCTCACTGAGTTTTTTAGGACAAATGCAGAGAATAATGGGGAAAATCGCTACTTATACAGTGAGTTTCCACAACATTACAGATGGAATCGTGGACCGAAAAATTGGACGAAAAGGGTGGGCTATAACAAAGTTATTGGGAGAATTTATACAGTTTCTCCTCTTCAAGGGGATTTGTTCTACCTGCGCATTCTACTTAATCATGTAAGGGCGCTACAATCATGGGAGGATATCTTAGTAGTTGATGGAGTTGAGTGCTCGACATTTCAACTAGTAGCAGAACAACGAGGTTTATTGGAGTGTGATAATCGCATACGACAATGTCTAGCTGAGGCATGTAACACTCGCATGCCATCTGCTCTACGAAGAATGTTTGTGTCTATATTGGTTTACTGTGAGCCAACGGGTGTTCGTAGCTTATGGAATGTTTTGCATGTATTTATGAGTGAAGACTACCCTTCTTCGACTTCAACCAATAGCTCCCATCTTATTAACAGATTACTGAGAGAGTTAAATGACTTGACGTCCCAACATAATAGAACAATATCTGATAATGACCTTCCAAGTTTCAATCCGGGTTATGAAGATAGTTCTGTAGTTCCAAAGATAATACAAGATGAGCTTTCTGTCTCCGTTTCTCAACAAGATTTGAATTTTATTTCTGCATTGAATAGGGATCAAGCCTTGGCTTTTCATGCAATTATTGGAACTGTCGAACGTAAAGAAAATGCCACCTACTTCGTTGACGGTCCAGGAGGTACAGGAAAGACATTTTTGTATCGTGCTATCTTAGCATCATTGAGGAGCCAAGGTCATATTGCTCTCGCAACAGCATCATCAGGTATAGCAGCTACCTTGATGCCTGGTGGAAGAACTGCACATTCAAGATTCAAGATCCCCTTAAATCCAGATCGATCTTTTGTGTGTTCCATTAGCAAGCAATCTCATTTGGCTGAACTAATATGCCGTGCATCAGTGATATTGTGGGATGAAGCTACAATGACAAATCATTTGGCCATAGAAGCATTAGATAGAACTTTGAGGGACATTATGGGTGTGGAAATGCCATTTGGAGGAAAAGTTATGGTTTTGGGCGGTGATTTTCGCCAAGTGCTCCCAGTTGTACCAAAAGGCACAAAGGCAGAAACCATTAATGCAAGCATTGCTAAGTCGCCGTTGTGGAGAAACGTACAAGTTGTTCGCTTGAAGCAAAATATGAGGTAAATGATCACGAATTCTCAGATTTTCTTCTTCGTGTCGGTGATGGAAATGAACCAACCATTGATGATGAAACGATGAAGGTTCCTGCGTCAATGGTTATACCATGGGAGAATGACAGGTCAATTGATAAACTAATAGAAGAAGTATTTCCTGACATTGAAAGCTGTGCAGCTGATTCCGAGTACATGGTTGATAGAGGTTTGATTACTCCGAAGAATGAAGATGCTGAAAATCTCAATAAGAGGGTGAATCAAAAATTCTCCGGACGAGAAAGGGTTTACTACTCATTTGATAAAGTAGAAAATGACTCCCGCAATTTATATGAGCAAGAGTTTTTGAATTCTATTTCACCCGGAGGATTACCCCCGCATGAATTAAGATTGAAGGAAGGTGCACCTATTATGCTTTTAAGAAATCTCGATCCGAGAAATGGGCTATGCAATGGCACAAGACTACTTTGTCGTGCTTTGAAAAGTAATTTCATTGATGCAGAGATATTAACGGGTGCTTTTAAAGGTACCAGAACATTCTTTCATCGAATTCCGCTGAAGACCCCTGAGAATATGAAACTTCCGTTTGAGATGACTCGAAGACAGTTTCCTATTCGTTTGAGTTTTGCCTTGACAATCAACAAAGCACAAGGACAAACGATCCCCCACGTGGGAATCTATCTCCCGGAAAACGTCTTTAGCCATGGTCAATTGTATGTGGCGTTGTCAAGAGGCACATCGCAAAATACCACAAAAATTTTGGTGAAGAATGGCAATATTCGAAGGCATGAAGGCGTATATGCCAAAAATGTAGTGTATAAGGATGTCTTATTGCCGTCAGATTAAAAATATTTGTAGTTGTAATTTGTAGTAAATTAAATGTTAAGGACATATTTTGTATTTGATTTTACCAATCTCCGAGGCCAAACTTATGAAAATTGTTGTCGTCGTTCATACTTTAATTACTCATTGGTGAACGGACAGTTTCTTATACAAGAAAATACCCTTCTATGTTGCCCATCATTTTTTGTTATTATGTAGGAATGTCTCATAGAATAATAGTATTTCAACTTTGGAAAAATTGTCAACATGAGAGTGCTATGACTAATGAAGCGACAGATGAACAAGTAATATGTAAATTTATTTATTCGATATTGTGTGGCTTATTATCGCATTAAAAGAAAATTGTTTAGGGAATTTTGTAAGTAACACTATATTCTTTATCGAATGACAGGTTTCGACGTCACAATCTATGCAGATAGTAAAGATAGGCATCTATTGTTCAAAATGGATGTTCTCTGTGAAAGCTAACACAATTGATTTACGAAATCTAATTGAAGAGTACTTAGGTATTAGATCGTGGCAAAATCGATGACGGCAACGACGTTAGCAAAATCGTGTCGATTAACATGGTAATGTATAGATATGTATATACATGTTAATTATCACTATAGTATATGATTGATTTTTTGAGAATTTAATTGTTGTTTACTATCACAATAGGTTAATACTAGAGGCCGGGGCACACGCGATGCATGTGCAAGTCGGATTTTCACAACTTTTTTGTAAAAATGCTTCTCACTTATTATTTGTTCAAATTTTCATAAATGTTGTAAAAATCCGACTTGCACACGCATCGCATGTGCCCCGGCCTCTAGTCTACATAATAAGAGAGTACGGTTTTTAAATCTTATGTATTACATAAATCCAAGGGCCCACAATTACCCTCATAATCCTACGGCTGAATTGAGTTTTGAGGTTTCTGTTAGGACCGAGAGGGACACCACACACACAAACGCACGCAGTGATTTCAGAGAAAAACTCCCTTTGATTATATATTCACACATATACAATAAAGATGAAAAAACTCTCCGGGAACCACATGCCGGTTCCTCTCCGGGAGGCCACAACCCGGCCCCCCACGCTCGCCTCACCCTCTCCCTCACATTATGTCACACACAAACCCTAATAGGGTTTACAACAATATATAAGGGACTCTAAGGATAAATTCGCTCAACACCCAACACTAAGGGTGTTATACAAAATTACCCCACCACTATGGGTGGACCCCAACAATCACCCCCTCCACCCAGAGTGGATAATCGCTGAATCCGCAGCGTTGTCCGACTGCAATCTGCCACTCTAGCACCATAGCTATCCCCTGCTGACATCAGAGGCTCCACTCGCTAGATAATCTCACACATCACCTGCGAGGAGGCTAAGAACCCGCCTAGATATCCGTGGCTCATATCGGCAACACCGCCGATACACCGCACCCCCTCAACCGAGTGCTCCGCATCCAAACCCGAATGCTCCACATCTCAATCCCGAGATGTCCGCAGCAAAGTCCATTTCTATCCGCGCTCCTCTGCTGCCTGAGCGCCCGCATCACCACCTGGATGCTGTAACCCGCGTTCGTTAATCCCGTTCTGCCCCTCTAGTCAAGCGCCTGTGTCACTGCCAGCCATCAGAAGTTTCACCACCCCCACACTGGAAGTGTATCTACCAACTGACCGAGTGTCTCCTTACAAGACCAGATCTTCCGTGGCTGAACCCCGAACGCACTGTGCCTAATCACCAGACACAATCCGTGACTCCATCTCTCCAACTCATGTGGTCACATATCCTGGAGAGGATCCAGTCACAATATCCACAAAGGAAGAGATCCCAGCGATGCATCGTCTGGTCTCCATCTCCATTCCTCTGTCCAGAGCTCCCGTGAACATCTCCCAAACAACCAGTTGCCCGCTGTCTGCAGACTATTCCACACACAATTTGATTCGGTAACCGACACTCCTGTACATCTCAGGTCATGACTCCTAGTACTCTAGTGCCCTTCCTGTGTGTCTCCTCAACTGTTGCTTCACTTGTTCACTATCACCAAAAACTCATACTGCTTGTCTAGTACCAAACATCAGCTCCATATATTTGTACTCTCCACAAGCCTGTATTGGTTGCCCATCATCATCCTCATGCAGCCCAAATCATAACTGCAACTTCCAATGATAGGTCTTTACCACATCTGCCACTCCCAGAGCCTCCTACCACTCTCTGTCATCTCATCTCGGGTCTTCTCCTACCACTCGATCCATACTCGTTCCATTCCCAGCTTTTTCCCAGCGTCCCCTGACCTTCTCAAGATCACCACGAATTGTCACCCTAAACAAGCGCCTGTTATCACTTCCAAATCAGCATCCCCTGACCCGATTGAGTGTCTCCTTGCTTGCTAGGTCTCCTGTGACTGATCGCCTTGCTAGAAACAAGCATCCTCACAACCCGAACAACTTCCAAACATCTGATTCTTGCTCAACTAAACATTAGCCTCAGCCTAGGAGCCTTCAATCAGAAAATTGAATGCACGGTTGGCTCCGGAACGTCGAGATAGTCAAAATCGACTACTCACTCGCGAAAAAACGGAGTCCGAACGGCTCCGAAAAGTGCGAAAAACCAATCTGGAATATTCCCGGAATATTCCTGTTTGACCAGGCAGTTGACTGGTGACCCGTTGACCGTTGACCAGCCACGTGCACATGCTGACTGGACTGCCACGTCATCGTTGACCGGATGACGTGGACAGTTGACCGGATGACGTGTCACCCAAATGGGACCCTTTCTGATGACGTGGCACTGCCACGTGTCCGCCACGTGGCACGCTGACTCACCACCTAGTCAGCTTTGACCGTCCTGCGTGGCATTGACCACACACGCCTGGCGTGTGCCTTCCGCGTGCTGGCGTGTGCCAGCCACGCGCGCGTCCAGATCTGACGCGCTCCGCACGCTACACCTTTGACCGGCGCGTGCACGCTTCTCCAGCCATCTCCGGCGACGTTCCGACCACCGTTGTGATCGTCTCTTCAAGCCCCATCCGACCCTGTGCTCCAAACTTCAATCCGAGCAACCACCGCCTCGGGCTTTTCAAAACCGTACTCGCCGCCATGCCGCCGCCTTTGACCGGCCATTGCCGCCACCTCCGAGCTCCTCCGGCGACGTGCTACCCCAATCCGTGATCGTCTCCTCGAGGTGAACACAACCCAGTGCTCAAAACTCGTCTTCGATCACCCAAAACCAAGGGCTTTTCAAAAACAGCTGATCTGCCGTTGCCGCCTCCGCCCGCTGCGATCGAATGGCTCCCGAGCCTTCATCCGGTGACGAAATTCAACCCCGTCACCTCCTATAGACTCGTCTCAGTGAGGTGCACAACCCTTACTGGTCCGATTGAGTTTTCAAATGGTTCAACCGAGAACCAGCTTAGGCCTTGCTCCGTGCTTCCTCCTCGGGTGACAAAACACGAGGTTCGTGAGCTACCCTTTTTTTTTTTCAGAAATCGAACCCGTGGTTTTTCCGGTGACCCTCTTCTTCAACCCCGCTTTGATACCAATTGTTAGGACCGAGAGGGACACCACACACACAAACGCACGCAGTGATTTCAGAGAAAAACTCCCTTTGATTATATATTCACACATATACAATAAAGATGAAAAAACTCTTCGGGAACCACATGCCGGTTCCTCTCCGGGAGGCCACAACCCGGCCCCCCACGCTCGCCTCACCCTCTCCCTCACATTATGTCACACACAAACCCTAATAGGGTTTACAACTATATATAAGGGACTCTAAGGATAAATACGCTCAACACCCAACACTAAGGGTGTTATACAAAATTACCCCACCACTATGGGTGGACCCCAACAGTTTCCTACAATCTCCTCTCTCTCTCTCTCTCTCTCTCTCTCTCTCTCTCTGTACGTGTGTGTCTGTGTAGCACAGAGATACAACATGTCAAACGCCTCTTCGCACCATCGACGACCTCTGCCCCTGAAGTTCTTCCATTGCTAGAGTTATTTGACCAACCGACAAGACCTCAAGCATCTCCTCCGCAAGATTTATTGACATCCATTAGCGGCCCCTCTGCATGTTTCACATTCCTTAATTTTTTTTATAGCCCCAATTGAATTATCTGAAGTCACTATGTTCTAAATTGGGAATGAAAGTACATGTGGGTGGTTAATTTTAGATGAAGTTGATCTAGGGTTGGAAAATCATATTATTAGTAAAAGTTTGATTGTGAGTGAAAACGTAAGAGAATTTGAAACTTATGGAATTGTTGTGTTAGCTAATAAAGTGGGGAAAAGGGAAACATACCTTCTTATTTTTTAAGGAATACAGAACTTTAAGAATTTTATATTGCTTTCAAGGTTTTGTAAAAATGCCTTTATAGAATAAAAAATATGCGTCCACCTTTCGTTTACTCTCCTTTCAGTCATTCACCTAATAATTGGGCCTAATTTGGCTCATCCCCTCAACTTTCAAAGCTATTTCATCCTAATGAGAATAAATTCTTTAGGGGTTCTTTTAACCTCCTAAAACATGGGGGTCTGACCTTAGTTTTTTTTTTTTATACCCCATTAGTTTAGTTTTTTTTTTTGTACCCCATTAGTAGTTGTTTATTTTTTCGGGTTTGGAACTTTTTAAAGCATTCAAAGCTCTATGAATTTTATATTGCATTCAAGGTGTTTGTAAGAATGCCTACATGATAACCTATTGTTTACTATACTTTTGGCCATTCACCTAACAATTGGGCCTACTTTGGCTCCTCACATTTGTTTTCTCGCATTTTCTACTTATATTTTTGGCAAAAAAAAAAAAAGGGTAAGGTAGATCAAATATGTGTGGCTGCACATTTTTTTAACCCCCCAAAAATAAAAAATAATAGTAGATAGAGTGATACTCTTTAAAGATGCGTGTCCTTTAGGTGGTTCTTTTTTTTTTTGCTTCACAATTTCCTTCACGTGTAGTATTAGTTGAGTGGAGCCTTCGCTATCTTTGTTGCTTTTAATTTCAAACTCAAACATAATAAAAATAAAAAATATTTTTTCAATTTTTTTTGCACCATTTAAAAACTTTTAATGAGATCTATCAAACAAAATCCATATTGGTAGAAAAATTATTTGCGTAAACACATAATTTCTTAGCTTAAAATTGCTTTCTTTTTCAAAAAATTCTTTTTCCATGAAACCGGAACACCCCCAAAATCTGACAACTACCCACGCACAAAACTTGTTGCCAGTCAACAGAATCAACTATATACGTACGTAGGTTCCTCGTGAGAAACAAGTTTGTGAAAGTAGTCAAAGTACACAACAGCACTGCTAACCATATTGTCAGGTAAGTTTCACCGAACATATTCAGTTATTTTGAATATTTGCGCGGTTTAACCATATTGTTAGGGAAGTTTTTCTTAAGATGATTGAATATAAAATTTCACATGCCTGATCTGTTTCTTTGATTAATTCAACCAGCACTATATTGGGAAACGAAGAGAAGATAATTATTTGGATCGTATATACTCTAACAGCCCCTTCGGCTGCTTGGGTGAGAAATGAAAAAAAAGAAGTGTTGTTGCTCTTAGATACTCTGAATATGACAAAAGAAGGAAATATCGATGGTTCACAAGTTGATATGTACAACTCCCACAAGTGCAGAGAATATACAATGTCTGGGTCCTGATCAGTATTTTCTGATATGTAGTATGACAGGGCCCATTTTCTCTCTTATCTATTTTCTTTCCCGTCCGGAATCACGCAGCAGCTTTCTGTTTGCCATTTTTTGCCTAGAAGGTGATTGATTCAGAATCCAAATGAGAGAACTCTTAGAGCATTTGAGGTGCAGGATTTAGCTCTGTAGAGTTCCCAGCTTTCATCCTCGCTAAAATGGTCTTTCCAGCGAAGGACCTAAAATAAGTTAGAGGTTCAAATCTCATACTCCAAAAAGGGTTAAAAGGGTTTGCTCGTTAGCATCTGACTGCCATTTGACTGTTACTAATCCCAGTTTAATTTAATAGATTAACCTCTTTCAACTGAAATACTTAGAATGTCATGTTAACCTAGCCAAATTGTTCTGCCCTACTAAAATTTGAATTTTTCAAAAAAATTTGTGCTCTAGAGATGATTGGATTTTTCTGTTTTAATTGAATTAGCTTGTTGATCTAGTTGTCGAGCATGGATGAGTACGTGTATATGTGCGCATGTAAAGTAATCTCTGCTAAAGTAATATGAGAGTACTGCAATAGCTCCAATACCACGTACCCCCTCCAAATCAGATGTCACAATACTCAATGTTCCATTTTGCACTCCGTTCCAGGTATTTTGTTAGCAGCGCTATAAAAACCACGGCAAAAAACAACAACAAAGAGAGAGCCATGGAAAATATATCTTGAAATGCGGTAGTAACCATATCAGTCCATAACTCACTATCGAATCAAACTGTTAAGTCAGTCCGTACTGTCTCCACCGGACCGTTTATTGATCCTATACTATTTCAATGCACAGACTTGATTTCCTTTTACTGAAGGGAATTAACCACCTTTCAAGGTGTGTGAACACACAAGCAGCGCAAAGAAGTAAATCTAGTTGTGACATGTGAGTGGGTTGATTTCCTTTGGGAAACTGAATTATTTCATTCTCTATCTACTTAGAAAATTTTCAGTCCCAAGGCATTTCTTGATCTCTCTCACAAAAGTTGTGGTTCTGCCTAATAGTGTTTGAGTAACAGCCTCCTGGAGCACTACCACGTCGTGTTCCAGAATTTTCATTTTCACCACACATTGCCATAGAAGCCATGCGCTTTGTGTTGGAATCCACACTTATGTGTGTGGAGAAGGACGTTGGAGCACCGCCAGCAATACTTGGTGCTCTAGGGAGCTCTGAGAAATTACTCCACCCACCCACTGAGTTCTGCTGGTGTAAAGTGTAAACTGAAGTGATGGGACGAGAAGGCTAAATTTTTTATGGAGATGAACTGGGGTGTTAAACTTTTTGTCTTTTTCGCTTTGTGTGTTTTGTTTGTATTTTCTAATTTTTTATTAGATTTGCATTATATTTTTTGAAATAATAACTCTCTCGACGAGAAGAGTTTAAAAGTAAAAATTATGACCAAACAAAAAAAAATTCAGTAAAGACGAAAATGTACGAAGCAATTGTCTTTCTTTTTTTGTCTAAAATATCATATTATATGAACTTTTTTAAATGACGGTCTACATTTTTATATTTTTCTAATTCACCTCATTGAATGATGAACCCCAAATTTTACAACGAAAAACTAAACAAAAAGCTATACCATCGGTTACAAAGGAAAGAGGGACGAACCAACAAGAGGTCTATTTCTTGTTCCTATGCCTTCCCAGCCAGCAAAGGAATCAATGAAGTACGTAATCCCAGATCTATTCGATTTTGAGCGTAGATGGTCGTAATGAATTTTTTGCTCTAAAACCTTTCAACGAACACCCGAAGATTCTTTATTTGGTTTCAGGGCTCTTTTAGGGTACTCATTGAAAGGTCTTAGAATCAAAAATCCATTATGACCATTCAAAATAAAATGCTCAGAAAAATAAGATCTTCACACTAGCTTAACCAGATTGAAAATTGGAGCACTTAATTTTTTAATCATATTTTTCCGTTAGTTTCATTACGGTGTTAACGATTTTACCAAATTTGAACGTAAAACAAACTACAGAGACGAAATTGAGATAATTGAAATTAGAGAGACGAAATTGAGACAACCGTAAAACTAGACGAATGACTACGAAAATTTGCCCTAATTAAAATTCAGGAATCTGCTATTTCTTGTTTATATCTATGAACCAAATTTATTTTAGTAATTTGGAGTATTTGATTAGAAACAACCCAAGAGGCTAGGGTCGTTGTTTGTTTGTTTTTGTATTATTTTAGAGCCTATTTGTCTTAAATTAAGTGGATAGTTTTTTTTTTTTTTTTTTTGCCATTTGTGAAAAAATTTCAACTTTGATTCATACATCTATATTTTTTCAACACTTAATTTTCGAAAACTTCCACTAAAAGCTAAAAGGATAATTCATTAACCACGAGCAAGTCACCATCACTACCTCTCTTTTCCTTCTCTCCTCCCCTTCTCCACAACCTCTGAGTGTACTCCTCTTCTCCGTTTCGTTGCGGTGCTCACTGCCGGAGTTTCTCTAGTTGTTGGTGGTTGCCGGCTGTGGTGGAGGTGTTCAGTTTGTTTGGGCGGCTGTGCCGTCGGGTGGCTCGGTTGCTGTGGAGGGTGCGGGCGGAGGTGGGATGTCGTTGTAGCATTGTTTTTTCTAACGTTTTGTTTGCTGCAGGTTTTTCCAAAATCTGACGGTCAAAAAGGTTTTGTTTCGCAGTGGTTAGCGGCAGTTTTGAGGCATGGTCGTGAAGGGTATGCGACCCCAACGGCCAGCGATCATTTCAGAGGTACAGCCCGGACAAGGGATCGACTTGACGGTGATGGTTCTAACTATTGTTCTCGATCGTGATCTTGGAGTTCGTGGAGAGGCAGTGATAGGCGGATATTCCTTGCTCTCCCACTGCCCTATCTTTGTTTTCTCTTTGTTGTCGCAGGTTGTTTGCATTACCTTGGTGGGTCTGTTGATTTCCTTCCTGCAGCCGGTCATCTATATCTGGGAGTGACTGGATCTGCTTAACAGCGAGGCGGTTGGGTGCTAGTGCTAGTCCGGGCGGTGATGCCTACGGTGTTTTGTGCGGCAGAGGTTATGAAGTGGCTTAGGGTTTTGTGGGGTTGGGTCTGTCGGGCGGGTTCGTTTGGGCCTGTTTATTTATTTTGGCTTTGTTGTTTAGCTGGGTAATGGGTATACTTGATTGTTGTATTTTTAGGCTCTCGTTTTAGACATTTGGGGCTGGTCTTCGATCGACCCATGTGATGTACTGTTCAACTTTTTGTAGGATTTCCCTTTTACCTCTCCCCATTTTAATAAATTTTGCCTATTAACAAAAAAAAAAACTTTGCATGCATTGCAGCTAAGCATTAAGTTACGAACTATTTCTTGTATGTAGCCCATAAACGTCAAGTATTTGTCAGTAAATTATAAGTTGTAGAAAATGTGATGGGTTAGTAAAAGTAAAAGTGTTGGATGTTTTAATTTAGTGGAAACAACTTAACTTTTGACAAAAAAATTTAATTTAGTGTGAAAAACTTCACAAAATACAATAAGTTGTTGTGCAAAATTTTTAGTATAAACGTGGCCTAATTGTCTCCCTAATTAATAAGCTAGTAGGTTCACACTTCACATTTAGATGCCGACACTCTTCACAGAATTGCAATCGGCTTAGATCTAACTACACATAACAATCTGAGGCTAGCTCAGTTAGCCAAGACTCTTACATCTTACTAGGATGTCAGGAGTTCAAATCTCAGCACCTGAGTATGAGTGTTCTTCCTTTAGAGGGATTCTTTCTTTGTTTCTACCTTATAATAGGCTTATTTTTTTGTATTAGTTGAGTTGTTAGGCTTGATTGTTTTGTAGCTAGACTCTCATAATTGATGTAACATCCCGGTTTTGTACTCTGATATGTACTCTATACTTTATATCTGATGTAAAATGATCTCTTCTAAAAAAAAAAAAAGGAATCTAACTACCCATGATAGGCTCCATGAAATTCTAAGCAGATAACAAATAACACAAAACAACAAAAGTTGAATTCAGAAAAATTTATGAAAACTCCACACTACCAGAACCTTACCCAACACCTAGAGCTCATGAACCTCCGGAAAGAAATCAAACACTATGAATAACATCGTGTGATAACAATAGACCTCTATCTCACTACACAATTGAAACTCCTCACATATGACCGAAGACATTTTTTCCGAATGTGATGCTCATATTCGGTTGACAAAAATTTCCCCAAAGACTTAAATGTTTGTTAATTCTCCATAGTTACCATCTCCCTTTCTCTTTCATTTTTTTGAATGAGATGCATGCATTTCATTTATATTTAATTTGGTAGTCACCGTCACACATATATTATCTAAATCCACGGCAAATTTCTTTCAAGTTACTCCTATGGATTTTTAATTCTGCACTGATTGTCCTTAATTAATTAATTAATTAATTAATAAAGCAAGTGGTTCATACTTTACATTCAGATGTTGCGACACTTCAACGCATGCAATAGGCTCAGATTTAATTGCACAATAGGCTATATGACAATCTAGCTTTAGAAAAATAAAACCAGAACACATCCCAACGCGGAGTGCTCCACCTCGGGGAAGGAATCAAACTTTAACAATAACAACGTTTGTAGCCTAATGGCTACGAAATTAAACTATCTTATACAACAACATATGTGGGTTGGTTCGAGGCTCTGAGTCTTATCCCGGTCTATGATTCAAGGGATACAAGAATTTAAAATAAATATCAATACTAACAAATTTTTTACGGGAACAAGAATTTTTGTACTTAAACAATATATTGTCTTATATTCTTGCTTTCCAAGAGAAAAACTAAGGCGAAATTGCAAATGTGGTTTCATATTAGTCAAATGCAACAATTGTGATAAACCTTGGTTCACCTATAGATTCGTATAGTTTTTTGCATGAATCGGGAATCGAATTGATTGAGTATCGTACAATTCACCATCGATTCTATATAAACCTTGATTCACCTATAGATTCATATTGTTTTTGCGTGAATCATACGATTTTGACAACTATGCTCGAGACCGATTGTCGACTACTCCTTTGGATACGTAGTCCATCTGATGCTCACATTTGGTCGACAAAAATTGCCCCGAAGCCCAAAATGTTTTATTAATTCCTCATAGTTAACATCTCCCTTTCTCTTTGTTTCTTTTTTTTTGTTCTTTCATTTTTTCAGAGAGCATAAACATTAGCAAGTCAGCCTAAAAATGTAAAATCCCCTAAAAAATAGACCGATGCAAGCATTTAATCTATCTTATTTTTTGTAGTCACCGTTGTACATATATTATCTTAATTCTTGGCAAGTTTGTTTGAAGTTACTTCAAAGAGTTTTTAACTCCACACTATAAGGGAAATTAGGTTCCTGTATAGATGTGTTGAACTTAACCCAATCTAAATAAAGATTGTTGCAATCCGACAAACCGAAGGCATGCTTTGAAGTTCTAAATTCCGTCAAGCTTATTACATCAAATATGAGGTTCTCGATAAAGTAATCAATTCAAGACAAAAAAAAAAGTACACAAAAGAAAAATCTTCAATTGACAACATGATTACACAAACAAGTTTTTAAGCTCTAACAAACGCCAAAAAAATATGAGGAAGAAAGGGCACATCAATAACGGGGATAACCCAATCTCGAAGATCCTCATCCCCTCCCGTTCTACCATATCATAAATAATGACCGGTCCAATGACTAGATTTGGAGCCCCCAACCCAAACATTAGGGACGTGTGCAATTTTCCAATAGTCTCCATCTTGTAAGTCTCTTTTCAACCTCGAAATTAATATATCAGACACATCACACAATTCTAGTATTTCAAGGTTGGCCAAATGTTCAACACCTGAGGGCAACTCCATCATCAATTTACAGTCTCGAAGAATGAACCGTTCAAGAAGAGGCATCGAACTAGACTCCACTCTCACCCATTTCAATCCTACTAAATGAGTCAACCACAATTCTTTAAGCTTTTGAAATCCACCGGCCTTGAAAAACAATACATCTCCTTCATATGCTGTTCTAAGTTCAAGACAAAGCAAATTGGGCAAATCTTGAAGGGAATGCAATGGATCAACATCTTTTAACTTACTCCACCGTAAGGATACATTTTTTAGGTTGTGAAGAGATGGTATCCAGTGCGGTATCTTCTCCAAACATCCTTTTAGATAGAGTCTTTGAAGAAGTTGAGGAGGCGAAAACAAAGAATCCAAATCAATGATCTCATCTTCTTTTATTGCCTCAACGTACAACGAGCGAAGGTTCTTTAGCTTCTCAAGGGAAGAACATAGCATAGTCCAATCTTCCTTCTGTAGCATTGTAATGATCAATCTCCTCAACTGAGCTAGCTTCCCCACCTCTCTTAGCACGATGCCACTATTACTCCCTCGGTTTGCTTCAATAGCACCTAGTTTCTGCAAGTACAACAAACTTCCTATTCCTACCGGGGCTTTGAAGCCAATTAAAGAGTGAAAAGGAATATAAATCTGGTCATCGATGTTGTAGCGAAACAACAAGAGATGGCGAAGATGTTGGAGCTTCAAGATCTCATCAGGCAACTCGGTGACATTCGTATGTTTCAGATCCAATGTTTCTAGCTTCTTGAGCTTTCCGATCGCTTTTGGGATCATTTTTACATTGGTCGCCCTCAAACTTAGATAAGTAAGATTAAGGAGTTCCACAATTTCATGAGGGAATGTTTCCAATTGTGCTCCTCTCAAATCTAACACCGTTAGTAGCCTTACACCCTTGCCTAAAGATGCAACCTTTGACAAAATGGACATTGAATCTATTGCGTTGAACACAAGTAAAGAACGAAGATGAGTGAAACAAATACTTTCCTGAATATCTTCCAAATTATGGTGGATTGAGAGGCGTCGCAATTTCTTAGGCCATGCTCTGCCTCTTTCACTTTCTATTGTGACAATGTTTTGCTCTCTCGACTTCGCAATTATCATTTCACGCCAAAGGTCATGGATCCGATAAGCTTTGAACCTTCCATCCCGCCTGACATATGTCACTTGAACTAAACTTCTGTTCATCAGCTCATTGAGGTAGCCCTCAGCAACTTCTTCTTTCGTCATTCCTTCTTTCACTTCAATAAATCCTTCCGCCACCCACAACCAAATTAATCTCCAGTGATCAATGAGACAATCTTCTGGAAAAATACTCAAGTACAAAAAACATAGCTTAAGATAGTAAGGCAAATCAAAGTAACTAAGGGACAATATCTTTTTCATGCTCATGAGTTTGACATTTCCTTCTAGTTCAGCACCCAGGCCGCGGTAAATCCTCTCCCACTCGTCTGCACTCTTCTCCTTTGTTGATAACAAACCACTAATTGCCACTATTGCAAGTGGTAACCCCTCGCATTTTCCCAAGATTTTTGTAGAAAGATCTTCCAAGTATGAAGGACAAGAATTGTCCTTGAATGTTTTTGAGCAAAACAAGGCCCATGACTCTTTGGGAGGCAAGGGCTTAAGATTATACACCATGCCATGAAATTCTTCACTAGCAAAAGAAGCTAAATCTACATTTCTTGTTGTCAAAATTACTCGACTGCCGCAATTGCATTCAGGAAGTATGATTCTTAAAACTTCCCATGCATGAATATCCCATACATCATCCAAAACAAGTACATACCTCTTTTGCTGCAAAAAGGCATTAATTATAACTTTCAAGCTGTTTGCATCCATACTGTCCACTTCTCGTGGGAATGGTTGCCTGATTTCTTCAAAGAGAACTCGAATCATGTCTTTTAAAAGCTCTTCGACCTTGAATGATTCAGAAACAGTGATCCAAGCATGGTTCTGAAACTGCCTCTTCACTGTTGCATCGTCGTAGACTTTTTTTGTAAGGGTGGTTTTGCCCAATCCGCCCATTCCGGCTATAGAAAGCACCTTGAGTCGAGGATCCTCGTCCACTAGCAATTGAATCAAGTGTGATTTGGGCTTGTCAATGCCCACAAGGTTGGCTTCTTCGAGTAGAAGTGCATCACCACGACAATGATACCATGCGATGTCTGAATGAGTAGAGCTTGAGCCTTGCTCTTTTTTGCCATGCATGCCACTATATCGCTGATGTCCCTCAGAAATATTGATAATTCTGGACTTGATTCCTTTCACTTCAGAAGCAATTTTGTGGCGAGCTTTTAAAGTCTCAATAAAAAAAGAAACCTTATGTACGAACGCGCGGAATCCGGTGCTCTGATGATGTCTAGATCTAAGGTGAAGCATGTACATGTCAAGAGCATCTGCAGTGTCATATGCAACTTCTCGAATTTGCTTCACCCATACTTTGATTTGGGGGTCTCTATCTTCTATAGCATCAGCAACTCTGAGGAAATGGGTCATGCGCTCGAATTCGGCTCTTATGTATTCAATGTCTTCCCGTACTCCGCTCAACAAGTTGAACTCTTCTTGGAGATAAGAGGCGAAGTTGGATAGAAGTCCCAACACAGCAGCCTCTGCCATTTTTTATTTTTTGTGGTATGTTCTTAGTTTATTCAAGTGAGCCCTGAACTGGATAGCTATATGAATATTGTCCAAGTGTTATGGGAGTGTCTATTATGCTGAAAACTCTTCTGTGTCTTTCTTTTGTTATTTTAGTTTCTCCACCGGACCTTTTAATGGTCCCCTATTTCTTTGCACATGTAATGTCAATTCGTTGACCTATTAGGGATATCAGTTTGACCGGTCAATTTTGGTCAACTTGCACGTGTGGCTAAATCTCAGCCGTTGGATTGGAGAGTTCTGGTTAATTATGCTTTGTAATGGTTCTATTTATGCTTGTAATGAATTTTAGTTATGCTTTTAATAGTGTTGTTATGACAAAAGTTACAGTGTCTCCAAAAGGGGAGTAGACACAAAAAGTATTTCCCCTATTTCTTTGCACTTGTAATGTTGATTCCCTTATTAATGGTAAGACAGAGAATAGGAAAATGAGACGGATGGACCCCCCATTAGATGTGAAAACATAGCAGGATGTGAGAAAATTAAAAATATACGGGATGAGTGAGAGGTCAATTTTTGCATTCGTGACTTGAGGTCAGCAATTGTTTAATGGAGATGGTAAGTGAAATTACTATCTTATCCTTTCGTGTGAAAAAAAAAAGCAGAAGAAGACTTTGGGTGATGCACCGATGTCTCTTTTTCTCCTCTTCGTGGTGTTTGATAGCCCTTGGGGGTATTTTCTCTCTTCTCGCAAAAGATTCAGCAAAAGTGAATCGATCTTTTCCCATTGACTTGTTCCTTATGGGTGTTTATGTCAACTTTCGAAATCAGTTTTTCTCTTTTTCTTTTAAAGTTAATCAAAATTCTGGAAATTGCTAAATAATGTTTGTTTATATATATTGACCCCAGCCAGCTAAGAGCCAAATTCATTTCGAATAATTTGGAGTATTTGATTAGAAATAGCCCAATAGACACGTTGTTTGTTTGTTTTTTATTTAATTTTAGCCTATGTCTTATATTAAATGGACAGTCTTTGCTTGTTTTTGCAAATTCTGAAAAATCAACTTTGATTCATATTTTTCGACACTTCATTTCCAAAACCTTTCCCTAGAAGCTAAAAGAAAAATTAACTAACCATGAGAAACTAATCATCATTATGCCAAGTATTAGTCTGAATCTATTATCATCTCACAATTAGTGGTCTATATTTCACTACACAGACCGATTTCGTTTTATTGAAGGGGACGTACCACTTTCAAGGTATGAGCACACAACATGTGAGCATGCAAATAGAAATTCATGTCCATTGTCCCAAAAATTTTATTTTGGTATTTTTAGTTTTTCTAATTTTTTAAATTAATCATTCAACTTAACGAGAGTTATCAAAATGAGTATAAAAATACGGACTATAGTTCAATTTTTTTGTTATATAAAACGACACTACATAAAGATATATCCTTGTATTGTCCACTCCTTGTGCGAGTGGTTGCCAGGCTGCTCTCTTGTCTATGATGAAAAGTCTTGTGGGACTGTCTCCACTGGACCTTAATGGTCCCTCATTTGCTTTCACAACGTCCATTCAATTATTAATTATTAGACATAGAGCGGGCAAATGAGACGGATGAACTCATAGCGTACCCTTTTTTTTTTATTGGACTAGTACTGGTTTGTATATTGGCACCGTTTTGGATTTATCGCACTATATATTTTTAGATATTTTTAATATACTTATGTATGATTTAGAAACATAAGATAGAGAAATAAAATTAATTCTAACATCTCGACTCATACTAGGTCTAATAACAAATTAACATGATTAATATAATAAATATGGACTTCAAATTTTGTTAAAATACTTTAAAATTCATGCCTTTTTATCAAAGAAAAAAAATACAACTACTAGTATTTGTACCGGCCAAGATCCTGGTGCAAACCCGGTACAGGCTGATACAGACCGGTACGCCTGGTATCAACCAATATAGGCCAGTGTTTTGTACGGTACAGAACACCAAAATATGTGTACCTTTTTATGACCAATTCGGGCCGGTACCGCAAGGGATTAACAACATTGGGATGGACCCCGCTAGTAGGTGTGAAAACATAGAAGGATGTGGAAAATAATACACGGGGTGGATGAGAGGTCAATTTTGCATTCAAGACTTGGGGTGATGCACGGATATATCTCTCTCCTCTCCGCGGGTTTCGGTAGACCTTGAGATATTTTCCCTCTTCCAGTAAAAAAAGATTCAGCAAAAGTGAATATCATTTTCCATTGCTTTTCTTATCGGTGTTTATGTCCCAAATCAGTTTTTTTTTTTATCAATCCCTTTTGAAGTTACGGCCCCTCTCACTTATCGATGACCGGATGCTTAAATTTAGGAAATTTCCACTGCTTGTTTATATTGAGGCGAACCTGCTAATTGCCAAATTTATTTTTAGTTATTTTGGAGTATTTGATTACAATAACCCAAGAGACATGTTGTTTGTTTGTTTTTTTTTAATTTTATTTAGAGCCTATTTGTCTTAAAGTCTTTCGTTTTTATTTTTTTTTGCCATTTCTGGATTTTTTTCCAACTTTGATTCATATTGTTTTTCACACTTAATTTCTAAATACTCTCCCTAAAAGCTAAAAGAAATATTCATCAACCACGAGAAGCTCACCATCTATATTGAATATTTAATTTAGTTTGAACCCCTTATTATACGCACAATTATTGGTCCCTATTTCTTTTTTTCCAACAGGATAGGATACTTTCATTAATAAAAAAGCACAAAAATACTTCAAAAATGATGATTTTTGTTTCACAAAGAATACAATCACCAATCAGAAGGTCTAATTTTCAAAATACGAATACTATAATCTCCCAAACACAAAATTACCAAAGTATGAGCAACTATATTCGCCGATCTACGAATAAAGTAAATCACAAATCCAATCCTAACTGATCACCACTACCATTGTTGAAACTCAAAACAAACCTTAATGATGAAAGAGAACCTGAGATAAATGAAAAAGAATGAATAAAACAAATAAATTCTTGCTAGTAAGATTTGAGATGGAGAGAGAAAAGACCCTTACTAGACGGGAGAGATTCTTGAAAATGAGAAAAGAGACCCTCACTATACAGAAGAGATTATTGAAAATCCTTAGGGGAGGGAGGGGAAGAAAGAAAGAAAATGGGTAGGTTTTATTTTCTTAGAGAGAAAAACTCTGGGTTACAGAGAGCATTGAACATCCATCCAATTATTGGTCCCTCTTTCACTACGCAGACTTGATTTTGTTTTATTGAAGGGGACCACCCCTCGTGTAAACACATAGCACGTGTCCCCAATGGCATCAATGGCATAATCAAAACCAACGGATTTCTAAAGTTAGCAAGGTTGGTCCAAAATGTAGCTCATTATGGTATAGTCAAACTTAACAATACCATAACCAATAACCAAATTTTGGTATTTGAATATATAATCAAAACTAGCAACTTTTTTTCTTCGGATAACCAAATTTAATTGGGACCACACTCTATCTCTTTTTTTCTCTCTCTTTCTCTCTCCTCTAATTAATCACTATCAATGGGTCCACTCACTTACATTTATTCTCAACTCTCTTTCTATCTCTCCCTACTAAATACGGGTTTTAATTTTAATTATGTACCATTGTGAAATTTCACATTGTTACTATAAATAAAAGATAATGTGACCAATTTTGATTATGTCATTGAAGATACCCTTGCAAACAAAGGAAAGATAACAATACACACTCTTTAAAAGGGTATACCATATGCACCTATTTTATTGTTCATTCATAACATTTTAGTATGTTTCGTAACTTTTATTCTAGAATTCATAACTTTTTATATAGCAGTACGATTCGTAACATTTTCATTATGATTCATAACATTTCGATATATCTTGTAACCTTTATACGATTCGTAACTTTTTAACAATATAATTCGTAACATTTTCTCTATAATTCATAACATTTTAGGGGGTGCATATGATACACACCCAAATAAAGGGTGTGTATTGTAGCATTTCCCTGCAAAACTAACCCCAAAAGCAACCTAACTCCACAACTTTGATGTAGCTCTCCGAATCCCATTGCTAGTCACCATGAGTCCAACACCTCGATCTTCGCCCAACACGGCTCCGAGATAATCCAGCCAACTAGAATTGAAGGCACCAATGAATGGATTTCAAATATGATGGAATTTTTAAAAACAAATCCAATTAGAGGGAGTACACGAGCATTCGAGTATTTCTCTAGAGTGACAAAGATGATCAAATAAAGTTAAATCATAAAAAATGCATAACGCACAATGTATGAGGAAATGACTTTCTCCCTCTAAAAGTGGGCTAGCAGCTGATGAAAGAGTGGTACCCTAGTTGGGTGGAAAATATGTTTATATATGGTCGGGTACGTACGAAGCCCTAGTGTTGTCCAATCAGAAAGCTTTGCGAGGAAGCTCTACTGCGCTAGGGGCGCGCTCTTAGCATAAGCTTACTGAGCGCTATCGCCATTCAAACTTTGAGAATAAAAGAAAATAAAAAATGAAGAACTCATTGAGGAGCGCCACCGAAGTGTGCCTAGCCCTCTTAGCTTGTGTGTAAGGTGCTAGCGCCCTCTGCGTGTCGCTCCGCTAACACTGCATTCTAACTTCTCTAAATGCCTTAGAAAAAGAATTCTTCTTTCACAACAAAGCCAACCAAGCCATTTTCATGCCTTCAGAAATATTTCTTCTACTACTCCCAAAAGAAAACAAAAAGACTAACAAATCTTATACTAGGCGGAGTATCTAGACTCAACAAACTACACACCACCTTCCAAATCCTAATGGAAAAAGAAATAGGGGAGAATTTTTCATAAGTTCACTATAGCACTTTTCAAAACCATTTAGTCCACTTCTAAAGTTTCTAACCCCTCTAATCCACTAGCCTAATAAAATAATTTCTATAACAAAAATACTCATCCTATATAACCACTCATAAAGAGAAACCCTAGAAATATTTTCTAGATCTCTGGAGCCCCTCTCTCTCTCCACTGTTCTCTCTCTCGCTGCCATCCACAAACTCATCGCCGTCCATGGCCGCTACCACCATAGCCGAGTTCCCACCCTCCATCGCCGCCCGACGGTGATTGCGATCGACTGCTCTTCATTTTCCTATTAAGAAAAGGATTAATTCCGTGGTGGGGAAGGATTCATGACCGTAGGTGGTGAGCACTACTATTCTTTTATTTCATGCAGTATATATATATATGAGGCCGGTTCTAGAGACAATATATTTGACAATACTTTTGACAATATATTTTTCGGAGCCCCACGCGAATAATCGGAGCCGTTCAATTTGTTTAAAACATATTTTTAAGGATTCCTGTAAAAAATCAACTCATTTGGATATCGACAAGGGCTTGATTGGCTTATTCAATTTTATCCTATCAAAATTGACAGGAATCAACTAAATGAGCCGATCAAGCCCTTACCGATATCCAAATGCGTTAATTTTTTACAGGACCCCTTAAAAACATGTTTTAAATACATTGAGCGGCTCCGATCATTTATTTGTAAGTCCCATGCGGGATTTCAAAAAATGCATTGTCAAAAGTATTGTCAAATGTATTGTCTCTAGAACCGTCCCATATATATATATATAT
>BPLS01028926.1:0-86994 GCA_019656275.1 Rhododendron kiyosumense | reverse complement strand
GTCTTGACCCGATCCTGACATGATATGGTGCATGACACCCCTTCGATCGAGATTGAAATCAATCACTCATCTGGAATTTTCTTTTGTCATTTTTCAAACTTTTCTGAAACTTAGTTCATACTTTCTTTACATTATATTTTATTTTGCTTGTCGAGACAGGTAGAAAATTAGAAAAACCTGACGCAGAATCAAAAAAAAAAAAGAGAAGTCGAAGTAAATAAGTTAGGCCAACCTTGTACAAAAGAATTAAGCTTGACTTGTTCAAAAGGGTTATGGTCGCAGGGGTACCTTCTTACTCGGCCTACATTATCAGCCGTCACGTCACCGTGGCTTGCAGGGTCTGAATCGAATGCTCGAACTATACTACTATATATAGCAAAACCACCCATGGTGTAAAACTAGAGTTGACAGTTGACTTGTGTGGCTCCAACCCACGCTTGCATTTATGTAGCAGACAAGCAGCTGTCCTTAGCCTACTCAAATCTTCTGCAGATACTCAGCCACCTCCAAAATCTTCCTCAGCATGCTTTGGAGTAAATGAAGGAAGACTTTGTGGCAAAAGTGTGAGTAATGAACAGGGTCTCCTCTGGCTATAAAAGGAGATTCCTAGTTCTTATCTTTGCATCAGAAATCAGTGAGAAGAGAGTGATACACGAGTGGATTGTGAGGCATTACTGTGTGAGTTTAAATGATTGTAATAATACTCCTCCAGTAATTATAGTGAATTCACTGCCCCTCCGTAGACGTACCCGATTATTGGGGAACCACGTAAATCCTTGTGTTTCTCTGTGTTGTGTGTGTTTGTGTTTGTTGGTTTTACTCTGATTTAGCACTACATTGACAAGAGAAGCATATATTGCCTGCAGTTTCTACATTATCATCTACTGCTGCTGCTGTTAACACCTAAATCTTATACAGACACTGGAATCTATATACACCAGGAGCTACCTTTTTTCGAGAGGGTTCGTCTCTCAGTCTCACAGGACGATCCCTTGAGCTTCGCCTAGTCAACTTGATAAAGTTTCTGCACTTCCTCACCTACGTCTCGGGCTTATCCCCTGAAAATGACATGTCCCGCGTGTCAAAGAATCAAACATCGAAAGTATAGAACAAGAAGAAAAAAAAAGAGAGAAAGAATCTCGAACACAATATATAGTCTTAATTTTTGAATTCAGTGGCATAAAGAGGATGCTTGATGATGTTGGTACTAAGCATCTTGTTACGAATTGGATTACAGGTGAAAACTATAGGTCCAAGCCCAATTATACGGACTCGTGTAAGGAAATATACGCCAGTTAGTACACTCTACTTCCAAAAAAGTTCGCAAGCAGTCATTATTCCAGTATATGGGGAAAGGGGTGGCGACTCACGTATTGATTCAGGATCTATATGCACAAAATAACTCGCAGCAACTATAAGATAGCAGAAGAGGAGCATCAGTCCTTTAAAGTAGTTAGAAGTCCCCTCCTGCAAGCACAAGGAAGAAAGTACTATTAAAATGAATCGTTAAAAAGATGAGATGAAACCTTCACCATGACAAACGAGTGGAGAAGGCATCCCCCAAAAGAAATGCAAACGAACAAAAAACAGAAGAAAGGGAAATTATGAAAATACAGCTTTCTCAATGGACGAACCTGCAGCATGAAGGCTACAACTAGAACTGTCATGAAAAGAGTGGCTGTCTCGAAAAGCTGAAAATTTAAGTCCATTGGATGCCCTAAGACCCATCCATAAACCACACAAAATGGGATCTGTGTCCAAAGCACGAGAAAACAATAAGGTAAAGAGGTATATCACGGAGCAATGAGTTTAAGAGGTTATGCAACCAGGAGAAGCACTGGATGCTGTAAGAACTCGACTAAATTATTATGAGCCACACTGCAAGCAAAAAAAGAACAACACAAGCAGTGCCAAGCACCACAATTCTTCATTGCTGTAAGTGTTTCCAAGATTGGAAAAGATCAAGTAAAAAAATGAAAATCAAGAAAATGCAGTTTGAGAAGAATAAGTTCAAGTTTTTCAGGACTCTGCACCCTTAGCAAAAAACCACATCTAACTAGCACCTTAAATCAGTGGCGGAGCCATCCTAGGTCCATCGGGGGCACAGGCCTAAACTGTAATTTTTTTTTTTGTTTGTTAAGTTTTAGTTTTTATACAGTTGAGCCAACTAACTAACACAATTATGTACATATTAAATTTTTTTTGTCAATAATTGAAAGTAGAGTGAACATTATCTGTTTTATTTAGAATCCATACTAGGTCCCACTTTAATAGTCAAAACCATTTTTTAACATTTTAACCTTTTAATCGTTTATTAAAAATATACTATCTCAATTAGACATTACTAAGTATCTAATCAGGGATGTATATTTCAGCAAGGGCTAGAGTTACCTATGAAGCCATAAGAGTTTCAGTGCTTACCCCAAACATGGATATCTGTGTTGAGGATCCGACTGCCACTCCCAAAGACATGTCCTACACGATAGGGAGACTCAGTAAGATGGATAGGGAGACTCAGTGAGATGATTATTACTATACAAGATGATGCTTATATGTAAACCCAACAAAAAAAAACACTCACAAGCTCGTCTTTGATCGCGAACATAACTGCACTTGCATGCTCTGCTGCATTCCCCACAATTGGGAGTAAGATGACGCTTATAAATGCTACTGGAATATCCAATGCAACAGATGCCCCCTGAAAATTCAACCAATAAAAGAAGGCTCACGTGAACATAAATACAGATGCCCTGTTTTCTCGACTGTTAGTCTGCCCTTTGTTTCCCGGTCAGAGTTATTGTTGGGTCTCCGATTTCGCTTAACTATTTCGGGTCTTGACGGAGCGGACGATGTTGGCTCCCACCATGGCCGTTGATGAACGACCCGGTTCTCGCCTAACGGCTTGGTGAGCGTCCGCGACAATTTGGGTGTTGTCTGGGTTTCGTGTTCCATTTCTGTGGGTGGCCAGGCGGAAGTCGGGGTGTGTTAACTGGCGCTGGTGGATGTTGGGCTAGATTTCGGATTTTCTTTGGGCTAGGCTTCAATGTATTATTTTGGGCTTTTTAGGCCTTTAGGTGGTTTGTGCTTCATTTGTTTTATCTGAGCACTTTAGGCCCTCAGATATTGTATTAAGCTTGGCTCCTCTGGCAATATGTTTCAAACTTTTGGTTGGAACATCTTTCCCTATCCTTAATAAAATAAAATGTTACTTTTGTAAGAAAAAAAATATATAAATATAGCAACAAGATACTTCTTTCGTTCTAATTTGTTTGTCCAATCTCAAAAATTCAACTTTTTTAGGGAACACAATCATTACAACTAAAAAGATACAACTTTTCACATTTACCCTCAACAATTAAAAGTGAAATGGACAAACATTTTGGGACACTTAAAAGTCAAAAAGTGGACAAACAAATCAAGACGAAAGGAGTATCTTAGTTGGAGCTACTTGAGTGGGCTAGGCTTACGACACTACCAACCTTCATGACAATGATATGTGCAACAAACAAGATGTGGATGCCATGCCATAGAATGGTTTTGACAATGCAAAAGACAAGGGAGCTAGCATCGCTTCAGAGTATGCCTTTTCCAGGAGAAGTAATGCCTTACGGAATCGGTACAAATACTTGTATACTAGGATCAAGAAAGCAAGCGTACCTCTATGGCATTAACTAAGTACTCTGAGAGGAATGAAATCGATGCAGTCAAAATAAAAAGCCAGATTATTGATTCCCATTTGGTGATCTTAGGAGCTTCTTTATCATCTGAGCTGCCATCAGCCTCACTCTCGTCCTGGTTAGAAGCCATTTGTCAGCCTAAATCATTCCTTTCTGAGATGCAGAGATGTAGAGAGAAAATGGGTAGCCCAGGTTATACAAGTATTGTCACAATGAGTAACACTCATTGATCTGGGACAAACAACCTGTTGGTAACCTTTTAACCACAGAAAAACTAGTGGTAAAGTTTTTTCCTGCCTCTACACAATAATAATCATGCCTTATATCTTCATAAAAACAAAAGGTAAAACAAAATTTTGAACAAAACAACTAATAGTTCAATAGTTTGACAAAATTCTGTACTCAACCTTCTGGAGAACGACAAATTTATGACGCCAAAGGAAACTATTGTAACATATTTTATGTCTAAAACCAAATTCATGTATGGGAAGCACATCTTACGCAGAAGAACAGCACGTGTATTCAGGAAAGCATAAAAACAAAAAAAAAGTCCGACCTCATTAACAGGGATAGAGACATTCCTCTGGCCAATTAGTTGGAAACCAATGAAGGCAACATATGCCACAAGCATAACACAGCTGCTGAACCTTGAAAGGGCTAACTCAGACTTCCCAACATGCAATTCAGTTCGTGTGAAGTGTAGCACAGCTGGAAATAACAGGCCCATAACTGCCACCAAGAGCAACCCTGTATTAATCTCAGCATTTGCCTGGCAAAAGGATTTGAACAGACCCTGCTGTTTAGTAAATCAAATTTCCAAATACCAATGGGAGGACAGATCGAAGCTATACACCAGCCCTGTTGCACATACACAAAAGAGAGAAGACGACGATGGCAATGGCAATGGCAATGGAAATAAACCTACCTTGTTAAACACTTGCTCCTTATTTGAATGAACGATTCCACCACTAAAAAAAGCAGATCCAAGCACCAGCAACATGTTTGACAGTATTGAGCCCAAAAGTGACTGTTGAACAACACGTATCATGCCACTTTTCATTGCATGAATTGATATTATCAGTTCTGTTGCATTTCCAAAAGTTGCATTCAAAAGGCCTCCAACTGTAAGTTCAAACCAAGGCCATTACAAATTACCCTAGGAGCAAAATGGCCAAAGTCACAAAACTGTGGAACAAATTAATGATTATCACAAGCCGTAAAACCTCAAATCCATCTGTACGACATATTTTCGCTTCCCTGTAAAGGAATTCGTCGTTATTCTGAAGTGTGTTTGTTTCTACTAATATTGACACCAGCACCCTGTTGATTTAGGACACAAAGTTTGGCTTGGTACTGATACCAATCAACGGTGTCTGACCACTAATTTAGGCCATGGATATAGGCCAACAGTTTCATAGTCCCCTGAATGATGAATATGGAAAGGTGAAAGGCAATTAGAGGGCTTACAAATTTTGGCAGTATATACTATATATTAATGAAATTACAAAGCAATGGTTCAAATGTTTTTAACGTGCAGACTGATATTAACAGACAATATCAACAGCTTATAATTTTATGGAAAACTTGACGGAGAGAATATATGCAGAGGACTATTAATCAAAATTAGAAAAGGCAAAATACCTGTAGGTCCGGTGTAGAAAGCCAGCTGCCTGCACTCAAAGGAAGCGAAACTATATTAGATCCCGTCATCTTCATTACTAGAAGAATAAAATGAAGTTATGTTGAATGCACTAGTAGGACGTCAATCGCGAGTCAATTCTACGTAGTTGGTTCACGTGATTTCATGTAAAAAATCACAACTCAGTATCCATTTACAACATTTAAATACAAGAAAATGTACAAGGTATATTACTCTGTTACCCAACCCAAGCGCTCCGCTAAGGGGATGGTGCCTAACAAGCTTAACAAGAAGACGGAACCCTGAAATCAAATTTAAGACATAGATGAAAACAACCATATAGTTACATAGGTACCAAGAACAGGTTGTAGTGTTAACAAAGGTGCAATTCACCTGAAGGCCGGTCACCAAATCTACCAGTACGGCTAGAGGCCCGCAAGGCACCAGTAAGTTGATTTTGTTTGAGAAGAATACTACCTTGGTTCTGCTTAGCACAATATTCCATATTTCTTTCCAACCACAGTCCTCGGAAAATAAAGAGAACGGGTAATATCTGTTTGGAGCTGCTCCCAGGTATAGCACCCTCTTATCCGTAGGCCCACGGTTGATCAGGCACTCATCCTCTTCTATTACATAATGCTCCTCTAAGGATTCTGTCTGTAAAACCATGTCATTATCATCAACGACGGGTATTTCATACTATATGGATATTCTCATAAGCATACTAATGGACATAGTCAGTTCCTAACTTCATGTTTAGGAACTATACCAATTCTCAGATGCACTAAGCGGGTAAATGTGTTCTCGCCACCTTGTATAGCGAATCTAGCTCGTCGAAAGTTCACCAAAGTGGACTGCAATGCGCAGTCCACTCCCGTGGGGCTCACTACAGGTCCCATCTCAATTATTTGAGTTATTTACTCTATCGGTCCTGTGTAGATTGTCCATGAATAGGATTAGAATGACCTAATAAGATCACAACTTACCCAAAAAAACAATTAGATTGATCTGATTCTCGTAGCCACGTAAATAGCCACATTCGTCTTGAAAGACGCTAGACGGTGTACAATCAAAATCCTACTTCTCGTCCACTTTACAAAGTCATGCAAAGATAAAATCATGTGGCCATATTTTCCGTTCAATATATACGAATTTTCTATCGATGATCTTCGCCTACCACCATGCAACACATGGATGTTTTTGTATTTTATTTTTATTGTTTTAGAATAAGATTTTGACTAAGAATATTTTTGTTTAGGTTAGAATTATTAACTTTTCGTATTCAGTTTGATTTTGATTTCTTTCTTTATTAGGATTTTTGGTCTATAAGAATTAAGATTTTATTTTAATTAATAAGAAAATATCTTTTCTTTAATGCCGCTTGATTTGACATAATTTAAGATTTCTTTTACAGTAGGATTTCTACGATTAGGGTCTTATAAAAATGTTACTTTAATTATTCAACTTTTAAAACTTCTCAGAGTGTCTCTCTACTTTTTCTTATGCGTAAGGTTTGCTCATGGGTTTGAGTTCTATCATTCGTTTGATTAGTATGCAATTAATCTCTTGTGAATTCCGTTATGTCATGTTGTGATTGAAGTGGTCAATGCAAATTGCCATATATATATATATATATATATATATATAGGACCTCATCCATTGTAAGTTTGATATTAAACATGAATGGATGTAAAATTCGAAAGGGTGTCGAATTCCGAGGCATGAAGTTTACACCGTAGAAAACAAGATCAATCGTATTGAAAAAGGATAAAAAAAGAAAAGAAAAAAGGAAGCAATTAGCTAGCTAGCTCACCTCAATATGGGGTTGAATTCCAGCCATTTACGAATAATTGCTGGCTTGGGTATCTACTTGTGCGCTGGTAGGCCAAGAAAATTCACATCTAAAAACATGGCCAAGAAAATCAGCCCCGTTTCATGGAACAGAGATGATAGGCGTCATCAAAGTGATCATGAGAATTGCAGAGAATATGTCGATCGAAAAAGCAGGGAAAGACGTGGGTGTACAAGAATTACTAAAGATAGTCGGGTCCAATAGTGACTCGATTGCAGGGTTATTTTTCGGTTTAAAAAAAAAAAAAGATAGTACGTAGTAATTAAGGTCAATGTGGGAACAAAAAACTTATACAAACATACGCCGTTACTAATCTTGTGATAGTGATTTTAGAGAGAGAAAAATCATTTTGCAGCAGTGATTTTTATAATTTTTACTAACGGTCCCGCTATTCTCTGCCCAGTGGGCGGAGTTTAAATTTTCGTGCAGGTAATGCTTTATTAATTCTGTCAGCGGAGGAAGCCACATGCTGCAAAAGGACTGTCCTTTCAGCACAATACTTGATTGCATTCTAGCCTCTCTTAGGCTCTGTTCCGGAAACCTTCTTAAAAAATAAGTACTTATTTTACCACTTCTCATTCAAAAATAAAAAGGGTCATTCCACAAAACTCAAACAAAAAGTTCCTTTCACATTTTCAAATTAAAAAATAATGTAAATGAAAAAAAAATTCCAAATTTTTTTTGCACCATATTAAAGATCTCAATGAGATCTATCAAACAAGATTCATAATAGTAGGAAAATTATTTGCGTAAACACATAATTTTTGAGCTTGAAGTTGCCTTATACAAAAAATAAGATTGTTGCTATGATAATGGGTGCCGGCGGAGGTAAATCGTACTGGCGGCCGCGCCGGGCCGTCTCCGGCCATCGGACGGCCGATCCCAGCCGTCCAAAAATTCGAAAAAAAAAAAAAACCGAGGGGGCTTGCGCGGGAATCAACGGCATCTGAGGTGTGTAAGGTACTTGATCCGAGCACCTCTTTTCTGTGTATATATGATCAAGCACCCTACACATCTCGGATGCCGTTGATTCTCGTGTGGGCCCCCTTGTTTTTTTTTTTTAGAATTTTTGGACGGCTCAGATCGGCCGTCCAGTGGCCGGAGACTGCCCGACGTGGCCGCCGATACGATTTTCCTTCACGACTGGTTGGTACCTATACAAATTCTTCCAAAATAAGCACCAACCTTCTTATTTTCCGGAATAAGCTTTCTTATTACACAAAAAATAAGTTCTTATTTCGTTTCCGGAACGGAGCCTTAGTATACGACAAGTCTACCCTTGTAACCTAGTAACCTTCCTCGATTCAGTCAAACAAATTACTCCATTTTGTCACGTCCTGATTTTTCAACATAAATATAAATGATTTTTATAATAAAATACTCACAAATATCCCTTACGGTACCCAAAATAATCAACGCGTTCTCATTTTCCCAGCAAATACTTCCAAATCCATAAAGTTCCAAAATATTACAACATTGGCTCGACAGCTCCAAATTATCATAAGCATCAAATGTCGAAAGAGAATTAAGGGTTACAATATTCCAAATCAAAAGAATTACAATTTAGTTACAAATACATCTTTCAAAATAAATTTACAAAGATGGATGAGTAACTCCTTTGGTTAGTTTTCAAAAGTAGTGACCACACTCCAAGCATTTCAAGCAATGCAATCTATGGTCCAGGATTAGTACCTGAAAATATTATAAGGCTTGAGCTATACTAGCCCAGTAAAAAAGTCTACGCAAACTCTATATGCAAATGAGCGAGACAAACGAATGAATAATGGAAGATTAAGACAACGGAGGAAGCACAATTATTATGAACAAGTGTTCCAAAATCTCCAATCTTTCTTTCATTAAACCCATAATCATACCCGTCCAATTTATGTCTCAAAATATCGTGTCGTCTGAGTGTCTGAGCCGAAGCTCCTGCCGCTAATTTTGGGACCCCAAATATCCTCTGCCAAGCACCCACCATGAATGTTAGGCCTTGAGTAATTATTTTGAGCATTAGCTCCTGCCAGACTAATTATGGAACCCTGATATCCCCTGCCAGTGTAACGACCCTGATTTTTGGTCGTTAAAAATTTCGTTAAATATTTGAATTTTATTTTTATTACTTGGATTTACCTTTAAATTTCAATAAATTGTCAAATTACGTTTTTGCCCTTAAACTTTCATTTTTTTGCGCTTTGGCCTACTTAGCAAGCCTAGTTAGCTTCTAACCATCCGGTTAGAGAAACCGACCTAGCAAGCCACCTAGTTACTTTTTCCTAACCGCAAAATGACCGTTTTGCCCCTCGTAAACCTTTTGAACCTTTTGAATCCTAGACAAAGAATTGATTATTCATTTTCTTTTAAATATTTTTGGTTTTATTCTTTATCCATTGGACAACAAATGTTAGGGGAACTATTATCCATTGGATAATAGAAACCCAATTCTTTATTTTAAAAGGATTCAATGGAAGATTTGAACAAGTACTTGTAGTTATATAAAAATTTAACTTTTTTAATTTAAAGTACTTTTTGGATTATTTTAATATATAATCTCCCTAGCAACTATTATCCATTGGATAATAAAAGTTAGGGGAATTATTGTCCAATGGGTAAAAGGCTTAGTCTTTCACCAAGTACATGGGGTTCATTAAGTTAATCTTTCCTTTTAAACCCATGTGTCAAAGTACTATTATCTTAATTGTTTTCTTGTACCATTAGTATATATATATATGTGTGTGTATTGTACTTGTGTAAGAGAGAGAGAGAGAGAGGAAGGAAGAAAGAATGAGAGTTGGTTGTACCACCATGATCTTCTTTGTACTTCATATCCTTGGTAAATATTCTTCCTAGCCAAAAGACTTAACCTCCATTGTACTCCCATGATTTGTTTCACACCAAGATCTTGTACAATTATTCTTCTTGCCCACCAAGTCTTCCAAGAATCAAATCCTAGCCATGCAAGCCTAGGGTTATTCCTTAATCTTCCAAGATTGCTTGCCATGTGTCAAACTTTGAGGTGGAGAGAGAGAGAGGGGGGCCGGCCTTAGAGAGAGAGAGGGAGCTCAAGGTTTGCCTATAAATAGAGGTCATTCCATGCCATTCAACTCACCCCTTCACTTCTTGCTCCAACTTCTCTCTAGAAACCATTCTCTGTTTTCCAGGCAGCCTACTGTCCCTTCGGAAATCCCCAGTTTTCTCCTGTTTAGAGTAGTTTTTAGAACCAACTTCCTTCAGGAAAGTTGTAGAGCACTTCAAGAACTTCGATTTCAACCCAAGAACGACTCTATTCGGCCAAAGATTGACCGAGTTACTGCCATCCGAAGTTCGGTCCAGATTCGCGAGAAATTCCAACTAGCTTATTCGGCCCCGACTAGTTTCGGATCAAGGTAGGATACACTTACCCTAACCCTATGTATATGTAAAATCTTGTTATCTTCCATTTCAAAGTCAGTTATCTTTATTTACTTTCCATATCACATATTTGTATTTTGATCTTTACGACGGTTATGAGCATGCATAGAATTGCTTGAGTTACTTGTGATATATTATAAAGTTGGATGACCTTGTTAGAATGTTTCATGCTTACTTTGTCCTACCGCGGAAATCTTTGCATGTAACGAAACACGATAAACGAGAAAGTAGAAACATGGCACCTAGGGTTGATAACAAGGAAGTGATGTGTTTTCCAAAGAAGGAAATACTTTTGAAACCACATAATGACCATTTCGAGGGTATTATGTGAATGGTGTGTGTGTGTGTGTGTGCATGCCAATGGGAACCCGGTGCGGCGGAACCATTGTGAGGATACTCGGGAACCCGGAACGGCGGAACCGAGGTTGGGTGTGTGGCTTGGTTTTCCGCGGTACGCAGCCAATGCAAATGATTTTGAAAGATGTTTTTTGTAAATGGAAATGATTGACACGGTCTACGACGAGTCGCGTAGGAGAAACAAAGAGAAACTTGGACACCAACATTAGATCGAGAATATGGATGTGTTATCGTTATTAGTTGATTCCTATGATCGTTTGTTTGTAAGTTATGGGTTAGTGGGTATGGCATTACTCTATTGAGCTTTCGTAACTCATGGTGTTACCTTTTTGGTGACCCTGGCATATTATATGGGTGGCGACGCCGGTATAATATGTCAGACTTGATAGACGAATAAGGCGAACTCTTCACCTTGGAGGCGTTCGGAGCCGAGGAGCTGGCTAGGATGGAGAAGCAAGAGGAGCTGTAGAGTAGAAACCTTAGTTCCCTTTTTGTCATCCTATTTTGTATTTCAAATGCTCTTACGAGAGTTATGATGTAATAACGAGCTAGACTCGCTTCATTTTTATAATAGAACGTTTATTTAACGTACCTTAATTTTGGGGGCGTTACAGTCAGGCACCCACCCGTCGATAGGCCCCGAATGTTCACGCGTTGTTCACGAGTTCAAGTGTACTGTTTGAACAAATATCGTGCAAGAGTCTCGTACTCATCGTTTCAAAGTTTCACAATTTTGACCACATGATTAATATATTTTGTGTACCATTGACCAAAAGGGCATGCATTATTATCCAACTCTTATTATATATGTATAGGGATTGTGCCCGTGCCTGAAGGCACAGCGCATCGCGTTTTAAACACAATTAGATTGAATTACCCTTCTCTACTTCTAACCAACACGTGCATTTGAAGACACAGTGCAGTATATTTTTTGTTTAGTCTAAAAAAGTATTATTCCCGAATAATCATAGTCATCCGCAAGCGAAATAAAGAAAAACACGATAATATACACAAAATAAAACCAACACAGTTCAATTCCATTAAGACATTTCTTGGAACAAATGCATCACATTTAGCAAAAGCTCCTAAAAAAACAATCTTGATAAGTTGTTTCTTCACATAAGTACAATAAGAGTCAAGACACATGCCCTGCAAGAGCGAATCTACATATTTACCAAAAACCTATACGTAATAGAGCACTTGAATTATCATCCTGCACAACCAATCACCAATGAGCCTCCATATAAACTTAAAAAACAAAGTTAACTAAAAGCAAATGCCATTTCTTTACTTGTCCGTGCCTGAAGACACTTACCGCCGAAATCCGACAAAACAAAAACACTTACTAACAATACAGTTACTAACAATGTGTTTGATGAGATTCACTAACAATAAGCAAAAGACTAAGATAGAGTTTATCAAATACATAACCATGATAGAAAGAGTACAATTCAGTGTGCAAATTACCTAACAGAAACCAAAACCAAAACCAAAACCAAAACCAAAACTAAAAGCAGAAATCACATACTACCAAAGAGTTGTTGCCTTCATTCCAGAGAATAGTCAATACCTTATTGATCAAGCACACCACAAATCAGTACAAAAGGTTATATAATCAGAATTTTTTCCAATACTTCTAGTGACACAATCTTGTTATGGTAAACATAGTCCGACAACAACCATGTTCATTGGGGCGACAACATCCATAGGAATTGTGTCGTGCCTGAAGGCACTTACCACTGAAATCTGACAAAAACCTTTACTATCACTTCAATTACCAAAAATCACTTCAATTCACCTCCTATTATCATAGAAACTAAAAACAGCTTATAAAAAATAGATAAGAACTATAGCTGAAAAGCTATGGAAATAATGCTTTATGATATATAAACTCGCATTTCTCGAAGACTTTACTCCAACACAAAATTTTTAAAATTTAAAATTCACATTGTCGTGTCCCCGGCTTGTCCAACCATTAATCATATTAAAATCTAATGGACATATACGTGTTCCCAGTGTGTCTAGTGTATTTGGAGTGTCCGAAACGGATATGGCAATCTCTAGGAGTGTTGGTGACTCACCTAACCAAATTAGGTTTCTTTTTTCCAGAAAATCTCATAACTTCTCACAACCTATTCCACTAAGCTTTACCCGATGGATATACAAAACATGATTTTAAGCAATCTGGTTGTTATATGAATTTCCCTTTGCAATGGAGCATCAATTCTCTAGAGTTAAAGCTTGTGTTCTATGAATTGCATGTGCCCAAAGGCACGACACGACGTGTTCTTAACACAATTAAACTAAATCATCCTTCCCTACTATTGATTCCACAAAAAGGACATGAATATATACACTAAATTTTAAAATTCAACACCCCCATTATGATGCCATGTCCCGAATAAGAGCAGTTATCAGTTTCTTTCGAAGGAAAAAAAAGTAGGCGTTCAAGCTGGACACCCCATCCCAGGAGGCTTAATGGAGTAACCAAAATTCAATTACAATATCAACGAATCAAACAATTAAATAGATGAGCATAAAAAACCGTAATCATTTTTCATATATCTCTGTGTGCATAGTTATGAACTTAACAGATGATCCCCCTAGCTTCCCCTTCCCTCTTTTAAAATCCCTAACAGCTTTCCTCTCCCCAACAAAATGCATAAGACTTGATAAAACAAAAAACACCATCCAACATTTATAAATGCACACCAGCCAGTGCTCTGTATTAACTAAATCAGGATCAAAATCTAAACACGTGTAACAACATAAGAGCAAATCTAAGCACACCAGCCAGTACTCTGCATTTAACAACATAAGTACATCTAAGCACACCACCCAACTTCGTAATAAGGTAGTTTCATACTTACAGATCGGAAGCCTCTAATTCCATAGCCGTCTCTTGTTCTTCATGGAGTTGATTCGAAGGGGTAGATCTACAAATATTTATCCTACTTCAATTGGTTATCAAAATTAATCACGTTTGAAATATAAAAGGATAAGATTAAATTTATATATTAGCAATTAAATTGTAGTTGTTACCTTTCATTTTGTGTAGCCCAAGATGTGCTCTGCGCAGAGATCGAACATGAAGTACGACTAACCATCTGTCGCTTATAGGTTTGCTAGACTGTAACTGCTCCACGCTCCATGGTGTCTCAACGGGTAGGTGTTAGAGAAGGGAAGTACGTGGCTTTTATTGGTTGGATGCATGATAGCGCTCTATCCGTCTCTCGTCGCAAATGTTGGCCCGATTGATATGAAGGTCAATTTTTTTCACTTCTTTCTTGTTCTCGCCTTTTACGTTGGGCCAAGGAAGCTTTTAATATCGTGCTATCATTAGTTCCCTAAAATATGAGCACAATTTCTTAGACCTTGTTCCCTAAAAAGGAGAGTGTGTAATCAAGTTGTTTCAATTTGGTAAGAAAGGGCAAAAGAATCATACCACTGGAAATGCATTTTCTTTTCCCTTACTTGCAGAGATTAATTTCCCTTTTTTCTTGGACTTTGTAAGTGCCATTTCAAGGTCTCGTTCCTCCCAGATTACAACACCGATGTTTTTATCTCAAAGATGTCCAATCTAAATCTGTAGAGAAATACGTTAGATTTAGGGAAATTTTGTACAAAAGAAATGGATGACCACACTACTCATCAGTATATAATCGCTAAAAAAAACAAAAAGACAAATGAATGGTTAAAGAACCATACTCCCGGACATGAATTATCTTTTTCTCTTATTTGCATAGATGACTTTCTCTTTTCCCTTGGACTTTGTATGCTCCATTTCTTTGTCCTAGTAAGTAAAAAAACATGTGAGAAAAGATTTTTTCGTCCCTTTCATGAAAAATAGGATGTGCTTACCCTAAGAAAGCGGATCATATTCATATCGCGTTCCCCTCGAAGCACAACACTGACGTTTCTGAAGACATTGTCCATAGCTTGTGGATTGAATGGAGGCTTAGTAGTTGCTTAAGAGGCTTCTGCAGTGAGGATGTTCCAGGACAAATAGTTAGAATATAGAGCTAAGGAGTTCACAATTTCTCTTAAAATAAATAACCTCAATCAATAACTTAGTGAAAATGCCCAAATTACTATCATGAGGGACACAGCAGGAACGTGAGACATTTTTTCTAATATACAAAGGGAGAGCACCATTTGGTGTGGACTCCCTTTTGACGCTGGCTCACATTTTCCTAATGAATGTAGAAAGTGGCACATCAACTCAGCACTTTGGAACAATACAACAATTACCCATTCAAAAAACTTCATGGCTGGCAGAAACCTACTTCATAAGAGAAAGAATGGATCCTTTACACACGTTTCAAAAAAGGTACTTTTCCAATTCTTCTTTCACTGTCACATGCTCCACTTCTCCGCCCACTCACCCCCAGTCTAACCAAGGCAACTTATCTAACCCGTTTCTCACATTTGAAAAATGGAAGCCAACTGTTGATGTATGTTTTAGGGTAGAGCATAAATTTAATTCCAGTTTCCATGTATGTTTTTTTTTTTAACTTTGATCTGTTTTTCACGTGATTTGTTAGGGCACCAATCACATGTCTCTCTATCTGTAGAAAAATTACTCAGTTTGGGAAATTAATACGTACTAACATTCTTAGTGCAGTTTAGCCTCTCTCTTTTTTTCCCTTGAGTTCCGAATGAGAACTAAAACGTTGGCCAGGCCACACACGAATAAGTGGGAAGCATTTGTGCAAATTTGCACACGCATCGCACGTGTGGCCCAGCCTATGCCACACGCGAATAAAAATTTGCACACGCAGCACATCGCATGTGCCCCGCATCACATCGCATGTCCATTAAAAAAATAAAGATAACAGAGATGGGAGGACCATGTAGAAGCAAAATTCAGGTGTTATTCAACTCATAATTACTCGTGCATATAATGAACAAAGGTTGCGTAAATTAAGGGGATGGGAGGACCATGTAGAAGTGAAATTCATACATACTTATCATTCACATTGAGATAACGGCTAAAAAAAACTTGGGTTAGACATGCCCAAGGCTGGTGTACCAGGCTGCACCTTAAATGACTAAGTATCCGGGATGCAACGGTGGCTTGCCACCAAAAAGTTCGTATTATGTTTCCTATGAGAAATATAGTAGTAATAAAAAAAAAAAGTTGCTTAAAAGTAAAATCATTACCGAAAGAGTGATGTGAATTGTCCTCCTGCGATATATCCTTCAATAGAAAAGAAACCCCCAAACATCGACGGGAGATTAGTCAGGCACAGGCAGTAAAAAAATACAACCCATTTAGACTGCATTTAGAATCAACTACTGAAATACAACCCAAAACACAACAGGGAAAAATATTATGAACTACTGAAACCTTGAAAAAAACTAAACTTGAAAAAATTTTAAATCGAAAAGGAAAATCTTCGGAAAACTGTGAATGGAGACTGCTAACCGTTCCACAATTTCTCATTAACGAAACTTCTCCCTTCCAACGAAACTTCTCACTACCAACGAAAAATTGTATGTTTTTTCAAATTGACCAAATTACAAAAACTTACCCTTTTGGCTAGCCTATAATATTCCGAGCACTGATTTCATGAAACCCACGACACATATGGAAAAAAGAAGAGAAAAAGTCAAATTAACACACAAAGCCCTAAAACCAATAGGGAAAAATGGAGTTCACATGCAAGAAATCCGGATTACCAATTTGGAAAAAACTGAAACCAATTAGGGGAAAACAAAACCTGTCACTGATTTCATGAAACCCACTCTGCATCTGGAAAAAAGAAGAGAAAAAGTCAGAATTTCCAATTAAAATCAACACATAAAAAGCCCTAAAACCAATAGGGAAAAAAGGGAGTTCACATGCAAGAAATCTGGATTACTAATTTGGAAAAAACTGAAACCAATTAGGGGAAAAAGAAACCTGTAGAGTTCAAAAGTAGGGGCGCATGTTGCTCCCATCCCAAGCAGCAAGAGACTTCATCCGCACCCCTTTGATTAATGGCGTAGAGAGAGAGAGAGAGAGAGAGAGAGAGATTCTTGGTTTTCGGTGGACCACGGAGAAGAGAAACAGGGGAGAGAGAGAGAGAAAGAGAGAAAGAGAGTCACGTTTTGAAGAGAAAAGGGGGTGTTTTTTTTTTTTTTTTTTTCCCGGGGTGGTCTCTTGACTGGACAGTTTTGAGGGGGAAGTGAAGAGAATGGGTTTGATCTTGGCCCTTGGTTTAAAATTCCAATTCAATCACAGCCTTTGAAAGGCCCAAAAAGTTAGTTTGTGAGGGGTATTTTGAAAAACACCCCTTCCTTGTTATATTGATATAATAATCTTACAATCCAGGGAATAACAAAGCTTTGGAAAAGAAATGAAACTTCAGTCCACGGAAAATTCTGACAAGTGACTGGTGGCCTACCGGTAGGAATTTGGCTCCTACCGGTATAACTCGGAAACAGGAGGTGCAAATTTTGGTCCACAGGAGTTCTACCGGTAGAAATAAAAATGGTACCGGTAGGTGAGAAAAATTTATAGTCCTACCGGTACAAACACAAAACAGAGAGTACACGTTATCACAAAAACAAGGTTCTACCGGTAGAGAAAGACGTCCTACCGGTAGGAATCCAGACATTTGGCGATTTTTCATCAGTTAACAGATTTTGATCCAGACCAAACAATAATCAAAATAAGCTCAAACAAAGCATGGAGGTGCTCAAATAAGACATAAGAGAACCCAAATAACATATAAAGAGAGGTAGAATTCCCTACCTCGAGTATCCAAACCGAAATCGAAAAGAATTGAGCGAATCCTAGCTTCCGAAGTCCAAATCGAACAAAATACACCAAACCAAGCTTTGTCCAACAAAAATGCGAGTAGTAAATGGTTTGGGAGTTGATTGTTGTGGGTTTTGGGTTTGGGGGTGAATTTTTGGTTGAGAGAGTGAGAGAGACCGAGAGAGAGCTGAGAGTTGAGATAAGAAAATGAAAAAGGAAAAAAAAAGTTTCACTGGTATATACTGACGGCACACACATGCACAAATCGCACAAAAACCCATGACTTTCCAATCCTTACACATAAGACCCCCCACATTCATAATTAAACCATTTTCGTCAATTTCTTTTCTTTTATTACAACTATCGAAATTAAATAAGAAATTTACGGGTCTCTACACATTTTCTTCGGCCAGGTCTCCACTAAGCTGAGTTCTTCTCCATTTTCTTATTTTATGTGTTTTATTTGTCCTTTTTGGATTTTTTTTATTAGATTCGTTTAATTTTTTTGATTAATCATCCATTTCAATGAAAGGAGTTTAAAAAGTAAAAAATCATGAAAAAAAGAGAAAAAAAATCATGAAAGACAAAAAATAATTACACAACTGTCTTTTGGAACTTAAGTGCCGTCTTATTTAAAAAAATTTAATATCATTTCATATTTTTATACTTTTTCGACCAGCTATTGTATAATCTGAGATTAATCTTTTGAATCATATTGTTAGGCTAAGGATTAGCAGGTCAGTTGGTGCGGATCGTTACAAATTACTTTGGAGTAATTACCCAAAAAATAAAAAGCTACTTTTGAAGTAGTCGATATACAGTTTTGCTCTATTTTAATTGTGGCTCCTGTAATAGAGGTTGTGTTCCTTTAAATTTATAAGTTTGAAACTTATTTCACAGTTTTTAAACTTTTGCTAATTTTTTGTTTATATTCTTGTCAAAATCTTTAGGATTAATTGTTCCTCTCCACAAGACGAATCAAAAAAGTATAAAAATATGGACCAATATTGAACAAATTTAAATAAGACATTACTTTAGACAAATAAGAAAACTGTTTTAAGGGGTGTTCCGGATGAATAGTAAAAGGAGCTTTAAGAAAATGAAGGTTTTTCAAACTAAAAAATCATATGTTTACGCAAATAATTTTCCTACTAATATGGATTTTATTTGATAGATCTCATTGAGATTTTTTAAACAATGCAACAAAATTTTAAAATTTATTTTTCATTTTCATAATATGTGAGTTCGAAAAATTTTCTTTTTCCTAAAGTTCTTTTTGCTGCACATCCGGAACGGCAACTTATACTTTTCATCTTTAGTAGTACTTTTTTTTTTGTCATAATCTTATACTTTTTAGACTCCTCTCGTCAAGAGAGATGACTAATCCAAAAACAAAAAAAAAAGCACTTGAATTTATCAAAAATTCAAAAAAGACGAACAAAAGATACAAAACGAAAAAAAATAATTATGTTTAAAAGAATGAAACATGAGTGATAGAATTGATCTTTAAAAATTAATTGAGATACGTATAAGCTGGTCAGTATACTGAAATTAGGAAAAAAATTCAATTTCTTTTTAAGAGTCCCTGTTACATACTTCATTTTATAGATCTAATTGGACTGTAAACGACAGTTCTTTATGCTTTACCTTTAGCTTTTTCGTTTTTTATGTCACTAGCATTCTCCAAAATGGAAAGCAGTGAAAAGTAAACTAGAAAAGTAGAAGAGAAATTGTCCACTTACATATGAACATCTTTTTCTCTGAACTTCTCTGAATTGTCAGAAAACTTTTTCAAAAAAGTAAGCCTCCGCCGAACCGCCGGGCCGTGGAGATTAGCATTTGCCTTTTACTAAAGTACAGAAAGTGAAGTGCATTTATTAGAAAGTAGAAACAAGGAATACATTTCCCAATCATTTTCTGCTAATCTTGTGAGAGGAGAGAGAAAGAGAGAGATCAACAAAAGGTTTCATTTGTTTTCTTTTCTTTTTTTTATCCGATAAAGGATTCATTTGTTTGGTGGTGGTGGATTGACAAAAAAAAGAAAAAGAGGGAGACTTAAATATTTATCCTCAGACTCTAACTAACTGACTTATGTTTTTATCACAGTAATTTTGAACAGTTATGTTTTTATCCTGAAATTTAAATAAACCCAATAAATGTGTAATTTTGAAATCCTCATATGATATCTCATTTAATTGCAGAAATTGATATTTATCCCAATCTCCTTAATTTAGGAAACAATAAGTGTGTGTGTGTGTGTATATATATATATATATAATAGTAAAAGGGTAATAAGGGTAATTCAAATGAAAACATAAGTACAAAAAGTGGGTGGGATGAAATCTTATGTTGTATTAACATATGACTAAATGTGATGGATATTTAAAAACTCCGCACAAAAAAATAGGTACACTACATCTCATGTGGGACTAGGGCCGTAAACGAACCTAATCGAGCCGAACTCTGTTAAGTTCTGCTCGGGTTCGTTAAGGTATGAGTTCAGCTCAAGTTCGGCTCAAGTTCGATTCGAGCCTGAACAACTTGGCTCGAATTCAGCTCGTTAAAATTTTTCAAGGCTCGGATTCGGTTCGGTTGGGTTCGTTAAGGTATTAGTCTGGCTCGAGTTCGGCTCAAGTTCGATTCGAATTTGAACATCTTGGCTCGAGTTTAACTCGTTAAACTCAAATGAATCAAGCCAAACCGAATCAAACCTCGAATTGAGCTCGTCAAGACTCAGGTTTGGTTCGACTCAACTCATTAAATTCAAGCGAACCCAAACTCTCTTATTTATTGTCACGCCCTCGATTTTCAACATAATTTAATATCACATTTCGATAAAAGATTCTCACATAAGGTAAATAATACCCAAAATGATTTCCCACCTGTTCAATTTACAAACCAGACTCCCAAGTTTAAAGAATTACAACCTTGGCACCCCGGTCCAAAATTAACTTAAATACAAGCACAAGTGTTCAGAAAATTACAAACTTAAGTCAAAAGATAACTCAAAAGTGAATAGGTTACAAAGTCGTTTTTTTTTTAACCGAAAGTAAGTCTATTACATAGATGAGAAAGTAACTAATCAAATTAGCTTCCAAAAATCTTCATGTCGAATCACACCATAGCATGCAATCTACTGCCCGGCATTTAGACCTGAAAAGAAGGATTTTGTTGAGCTACACTAGCCCAGTAGAAATCTCTATACTCAAGCTATATGAACATGCGATGACATATGAACCGAGACTGAATGAGTGTCAATAAGTGATTACGAGAAGCAATGATTAACCACCAAGAACAATCGGACCAAGACTACAACATTCTAGACTTCTTAAAAATATTCTTTGCTATTCTCACATCAAACTAGCAACTTTAACAAACTCGCATCAGTTTACATCAATCAATAATCAATCCTCAATCATCTCATCGTTTCTCGTATGATACCACAATCTTTCTTGTTTTCACCTTGTTCGTCATCGAACCATTTTTCCATAAAACTTCAATTTTGATTTCCAAAACAATTTTTGGGAAAACTTAAGACCACTTCGGGTCAAACTCCATTTATTCAAGTTTGAATGCCGGAATCCGTTGATTTGTGCCCAAATACCGGATTCGTTGATTCGCTCAAGAATACCGGAGGATTTTCAATTAAAATCCTCTTTTCAAACAAAACACTTTCTTTAATAAAATCTCAATATAATCAGCCTTTCATTCTCTTCTTCAGAAGCCACAATCTTAGTCAACAAACAAAGCAAACATCAACATAAACTTCTACAGTCAACCATAATTCTCTTCATCAAGCGAGACATTCAACTGTTACCACCCCTTGCGTCACATTGAATTCTCTTCACCTGGGTTTCCGCATTACCACACCTTGCGTTGCGGGCCCTCTAGAGTCTCCGCATTACCACACCTTGCGTTGCAGGACCCTCAATTCAAACTTTACAATTCACGTAAACATAAAAGCATCATCAAACCATTTATAAGCAGACGTCACTTTTCAAGTCACATTCGTTCTTAATTATATCATTACAACAATGCATACAAACTCATAAGTTCACACGTTTTCCGAGTTCATAATCTTTCATTCATCATCATTCAAGGTATTACACACTCACAACATGTCCTTTTGTACATTATGAAATATCTTAGGTTCACGTTATCCCTTAAAGTCCGTCTCGACGCTCTACGTCTCGTCCCAATCCCACAACAACTCCCCGACATGTCACCCGCCAGGTTCTAAACAAGAATCTATAGAACGAATACCAACTGAACTCAGGATAATCAATCAAAGTGAAGCACGGGGATACGAGTTAACCTATTCTCTTCTGGACCACTAGGCAAACCCCTATCGACCAACCATGCACCCTACGATATACTTTATAACTGACGATATTCAATAACAACTCCACGGTACGTACGTCAATCCACCAATCACTACGCCATGCTATAGTACTTAACAAGTCTATATCAATCAATGAGACATGTCGCAACATCTACTCCAATCAACCAAAGGCACAAATAATGTACGAGTGTCCTAATCATTTAATTTTACACTTTTCTAAGCTACGACGAGAGCCCAAAGAGATCGATTGGTCATTGAATATCTCGAGGTACAAACAATCAAGTTTAGAAGTGAATTGAAGCTATTCAAAAGATATTTGAAGCATTCGAGGTTCAACGAGCACGAAAAAGAACAAAGGAACCAAATCTGTCCGGAACAAAAAGGGGGTATTGATACCCCAGACGGCGGTATCAAAACCTGGCCAGAATCTGGTCCAGAGAAGAGAGGGGTATCGATACCCCTTTTGAGGGTATCAATCCCACGGAACTTTTCTGCAGATTTTCAGCTTTTCAACAACGAAATCCCAACAACAACAACGAACCACAGCACGATCAAGGCACATAATCAACCCATAAACACATAGAGAGAGTAAGAAATCCCTACCTCAAGTACCTTAGCCGAACCCCACGAGAGATCGAGCCCTAGCTTCCAAAATCGACTCCGAGAGCAATACACCTCCACCGAGCACTAGCCAACGATGTACGAGCTCCAATACGCGCGTAGATGATGGATTGGGAGTTGATTGACTTGGGTTTTGAGTTTGGGGTGGAGTTTTTGAGTGATGGGGGTGAGAGAGGGAGAGGAGCCGAGAGAGGGGAGGGAGACCGGGAGTTAGAGAGAGAGAGGGAGGAGTATTTTACTCCTCTACATTCACACCCACACATATATATACTAACACACCTCACAAATTGCACAGACACCCCTCTACAAACAACCTTCCCACATTGACCCCAAATCGAATAATTCAATAAATCCCTCATTTATTTCATATTTTAACATTAATAAATCCTTTAAACTATTTTTGAAAATACGGGTCTCTACATTTATTGTATAGAATTTAGGAAAAAAATAAGTATTGAATTATATATACAACCTTAAAATTTTTTACATTTACAAATAGACCCCTATTTAATTTAAGTATAGGTTCACAAACCTAACCAAGCCGAATACCGTTAGGCCCAGGTTCGGCTCATTTACGGAACGAGCCTAGAATTAAGATTCAGATTCAATTCGTTTAACAGACGAATCGAACTCGAATGAGCTCTTGCCAAACCGAGTTTCGAACAGTTCGCGAATGGCTCAATTCATTTACAGCCATATGTGGGACCTAGTTTAGGAACCAAAAAAATTCAAAAAACTACTCATAAATTTTGATATTATTTTTATGGGACCATGTAAACAATCAGTTCTAACGAATATCAATAAGTATTAAATCTCGATCCGTAGGGACAAAACTGTTCAACTGCATAGTTTCGCCCCCAATAAATTTAGAAATAATACTTACCGATATTCATTGGAGCTGATTTTTTATAGGACCCTATAAAATAATATTTTAAAATTTATGGGTATATATTTTTCTAGATTTTTTGGAATCCAGAGTGAACCCCACATGTATAACTATGAAGTGGAACAATATAGTGGATGTAACATCTTTAGTAAAAGACTTTTTAAAAGTTTTGGAAAAGCAGTCACCCATCGCCTGTTCTCCGCGGCCCTTCCTGAATAACACAAGCTATCTCATAAATCAACTTCGCCACCCTCTGGCCACCGCTTCTAGAGGGAAGAGATGAAGCTAAAATTGCATTGGTCTTAGGGCCCGTTTGATAAACCTCCAAGGGGTTGGAATTGGATTACCAATCCCAAGGGATTATTAATACTGTGTTTGGTAACCCAAAATAAATTGGGATTATTAGTCCTTAGGACTTGCAAGGTGGGTATTAGGGAGTATTGAGAATGACATCTCCCACTTGGTATTAACAATCCAATCCCATCCTTGCTAATGCACAAATACGAAAATAGCCTTTACTAATCTCATCTTCTTACCAATCATATCTCATGTGACGGTCAAAAACGGAAATGTATACTATCAATTCAATCATATCCCATGTGAAATAAACATGATACTAATAATCACATAATCTAATCTCATCTCAAACAAACATAATTATCACCAATCTCATCTCCTAACCAATTTCTTCTCATTACCAATCACAATTCTAATCTCATCTCCTTGCGAATTCCAACCATCTATCACTGTTATCAAACGGGGCCTTAAAGGAATAAAGATTAGCATAATACATTCAAACTCATTTCTTTAAAATAAATGTGTTGCTATGTATATGAATTGAGGTCCTCTCCAGTAAATGTCATATGTGCTGGACACTCTAATACTTTCTCCTGAAGCAAGATTAGAATCTTTCTATGAATAAATTTTTGTGAGACTCACACTTTTTTGGGTAATTCAGGGTATTCTTGTTGGAGATGCAGACAACTTTCAGCAACAGAGTTCAGTAATAGGGATCCGCAACAGAATCATGCGGCAGAGTTCCGCGGTAGGTGGACCACAGAAGGCAGGTGTTGGAAATAACTGCTGTAAAACAAGAACCGATTACCTCTAAAGTCTGGCACTGAAATACAGATTACCAAATTGAAGAACGACGTCTGGGTTAAGTCGTAGACTAAGTCGTTCTCTTTAAGATGTTTCACGGCTCTGTCTAGATTGTGCAAGCAGTTCGATCAATACCACACTGTCCCCAAGATAAATCAGCCCAAAATACACAACCTCTGTTTGGCTTTTCCTGCACAGAAAAAAAACCGACAACAAAATACAATTCGGTTTTGGAAGGAAAAATCAAATCAAATTAGATTCCACTAATTAAGCACACGTTTTCAATCACCAGAAATCGCACATGCTTTCTTAAATCAGCAATCGCACATGTTTTCTTAATCAGCAATTTGGGAATAAATGTTTCTAATTTTTAACAAAACGTGTGTTCATCTATCTCAAATTTCAGATTTGCACCCCCTGCACACAAGTAACCCGTGGCGCATATCCGGTTAACTGGTTTCAAAATCAAACTTCCAAATTGTTTTGGGCATTAGCACATTTTTCCGAGCATGCGAGAACACTTCTTGGGTCTAGCCACATTCACAAGCCCATTACTGTGCAATGTCATTTAAGGAAGAGAAAGGTTTTGTATCTAGCCAATGTGGAACAAAGCCACCACAAGGTTTTACAAATACGACTATATACACACCAAAAGTCCCAACAGCAAGCGCGCGCTAGGCAGGCTCGCACTAGGGTCCAGTCCGCAACCTGCACCCAGGGAGGTCCCACGGCAGGAGGGGTCCCGCGGTAGGGGTTCATGCCCAAGAGGGGTCCTGACCATGAAGGGCCGCAGCAGTGGGTCCACGGAGGGGTCTAAGTAACAATATAAGTTGTATTCATTTGTAGTGTGTTGCCTGATAGAGAGAAAATTTTAGAGAAGAGAAAGTGCAAGAGAAAATTTTTCATAGGGAGGAAAGAGAAGACTTGTAAATTTTAGTTTTCTTCGTTCATAGTGGATTAATGTGGCTCCCGTAATTTTTCCTCGCATTGAGATTTTTCATGTATATCTGTGTGTTCTACTTTTTCTGTTCATCTTTCCTTTCTCTCGTTTGTTTTCTGTTACAATAATATTCCAAGATCCTGAGTGTTTTTGTTCGTTGTGAGTCGAGAGCACTCTTCAAATTTTCTAACAGTTTCGGATCAACTTGTGCGCACATCGAATTAATCCCTACAACCCCTCCCAAAAAACACTAGCAATTGTCCCAACATCTCTCTTCTCCAAGTACAAAATATACTTGCACACACAAGTTACACACAGTTATAAAAATTATTTATTACGACGAAGGAAAATGACATGGGAACCTACTAATTCTTTTCTCTCTGTCTTTTTTTCCTTACTATATAGGATCCGGATCCTCTCCACATGTCCCTCTCCACATCTACCACACCTTTCAACCAGCTGTTGCCAACACATTAATGAAGCAATCCGACGGTTCAGATTAAACCGAAGCCCCAATTTTTCAGCCCTCAAATTACACGACACCGTTTCTTCAATTTCCCCAAACGTCAGTTAACACTGCACCGTTCTCTCTCTCTCTCCTCTTCTCCTGATAACCCCAAACCCACCCACTGAAATTCACCGCCATTAATTGACCTTACCATGTTCTCTCTCTCTCTGTTAGTTTACAAACTGCCATGGAAGGATTTCAAATCCATCTTCTGTCTTTAAATAGTAGTTTGATGACCCTGAAACAAATAATCGATGAGATGGTTTTGTACAATATGTAAATGGTAGGGTAAAATAAAAACAAAATACGATTCTTTTTTTCAAAAATCGAATGGGCTCAACTGAATTGCAATCCGTATGAAAAGAATCAAAACAAAATCTAATCAAATTACAGTATAAGCAAAACCCAATTTTGTTCCAGAACAAACAACAAACCAAATCAAATCAAATGGAGAGTTGAGAGAGATCAACAACTTACCAGAGTTGCGATACCAAGAGGCTCCAGCGGGAGTGGCCGGAGTCCAGACTGATTTGACTGGAGGGACTGTGTGTCTTTTTCGTGTTTGAAGAGAGAGAGAGAGAGAGAGTGAGTGAGAGAGAGTCCGATGAGAGAGAGAGAGGGGGAGAGGGAGAGAACGGCGTTAGCAGCCGTTTGGGGAAATTTAAGGAAATGGTGTCGTGTAACACAAGGGCTGAAAAATTGGGGCTTTGGTTTAATCTGGACCGTCAGAGTGCTTCATTAATGTGTTGGCAGCAGCTGGTTGAAAGGTGTGGCAGATGTGTGGAGAGGGACATGTGGAGAGGATCCGGATCCTATTATATCCTCTCCTCTTTAATAAGAAGCAGTTTCGCTTGCCATTTTTTGGACAATTTTAGCCCTTATTCTTGGGGGATAGTTTTGGGTCCGTTGGATTATATGGTCATTTTACTTTTGCCACTCAGTGGGTTACGTGGCACAACACACCCACAAGGCAAAATACACCCACGGTCTTTCACCTTCAGAATGGCTCTCTCTCGCCTCCCTCTCTGTGTCCACTCCCTCTCTGCCCCTCCGAGTCTCCGACCCACCACCACTACACTACACAACCGCACCACCTCTCTTCTCCATCAGCGGCACCACCATCAGGTATCTCTCTCTCTCTCCCCAAGTGAAAGATGGTGATCCCATCTGTCACTCTCCCTCAGACCCTCTCTCTCTTTCTCTCGACCCTAAATCGACTTCCATCCATATCTCAAAACCCTAAATCGATTTCCATGCAGATCTCAAAACCCTAAATCAACTTCCACTGTAACTACTGATGTTCAAAACCATAGCTTATTGATGACCGCAACTCTCAATCAACCCTAAAGCCCTTCGGAAACCTGTTTCAGATTTGTTTCTTTCTTCGTGTGTAGAATTTGTTGATTTCAGGTGCATATGTCTGGATTTGAGCAGATAAGGTGTCTTGATTGAAGAAAGCATCATATCCATACAATTTACGTACATGTCTGATGTTTCTGATGTGTTTGTCTGTTGTTACAAAGATATTTATAGTAACTTGTGGGTTCTTTATAATGTAATTTGCGAATTTTTGATTTATAAACCTGGATTTGAATAGATTGAGAGTCCCAGTTTGAAAAAGTATGACATGCATCTGTTTTACATGAGAGTGTGATAATTTGTAAGTTTGGGTGCATAACTGCATATACTTGTGTTGGAGCAGATAGGATGGCCCAAGTTTGTAACTGGGTCGTCTTCTATTTTTTTTTTTACATTTATCAGTTATATAGTCATGTATGTGCTTATTAGAAAACTGAAATGTATGTATGTGTTTATGGGTTTTGGTTGCAGATATTTGGGTTTGAGCAGGTAGAGAGTCCCAAGTTTGAATTTGATAACATTTGGCTGAAACTGCCACGTTTCTTCACTTCATCAAGAGAAATCCGGAGACTAAGCTTCCAGGACCATGGGTAAATTTTGAAATATTTTCATCTTAAGCTTAAAGCTTCCAATCCCATAGATGCTACTGTCATCTACTTCTGCATCTGGAAAGGTCAAAGTTTCAATTAAAGTTGTAAAAACATTAAAAATAGGGTAAACGTTGGACAAACTTAAATTTTATGGTGCCATAGTCCATGAAATCGCATATAAAGTTTCTCTCATAAGGCTTGTACGTGGTTTCTGATTTGCTGCGCGCATGTGGCTTGGCTTGGGGAAAGGGGGTATGCTTGCCGTTATTTGCCAATTGACCTGTGATTTACTTTTCTATTTATTGTCTCAGTAGTGACAACAATTGGTCTCCACTCTTGGGGTACTGAATGCAGCTCAAAATGTGGATGTCCAGCCACCTTTTTTCCTAGCATTGTTCCTAATTGATCTGCATTAGCTTGTTAGTTTAACTTCAGTTGTTATTGGCTTATTTTGATTCTGGCTAGAAGTTCTTCCAAAATTTTTATGAGGCTAATAATCTCCCTTTTCAAATCTACATCCTAGATTTATTGGGTGCTAATTTCTAATTGATATCTTGCAGCTGTGTCCCATTGTACAACTTCAGCTATATATACAATTATCTCACGGCTTCTCCCAGGAGTTTAGTTGACAGGTAAAACAGTTGCTTCAGTTATTGGTTTGGCAATTTCTTACTTTGTTTTAAAACGCATTGTATAGTAACTTGGCAATTTGGCCTATTTATGTAGCCTTCTTGTGATGCAGCTTTCGTAATTAAAAGGAAGGATGCTACAATCCTAAGATGTCACCTGTTATACCAAGAAACAAATGGTGAAAAGGATCACAGGTTATGCATATATTCCTTGATTTAAATTCATCATCAGATTAAGTTTTTAAGATCATAAACTGAATGGAGCTTGTAAATGTTCATTTCCGGACACGTGCCCGACACTCAATCCAAAATCTCCTACCTTTGCTCAACGTTTTGAACACGTTCGGGCACTAAATCTGATGCCTTTGAACAATCTTGGCAAAACAGACATCGGAGCAAATCTTTTGGTCTACAAGATTTGCAGCCATGTCTATTTTTATCACACTAGCATCACCTAATGTTCTGGGCAAATCTTTTGGTTTGTGTGATTTGCTTCATCTGATTTCTTTTGTAATTTTGAAACTTTTCCTTTACCCACTTCGGTGTGTTGGGTCTGTAATTTGATTAGTCTCTGAGTAGGTTTAGATGCTTAGTTTTGATTTTTATTTGGGGTTCTCATTTTTTTGGTTTGGATTGTTGGGTTTTGGATATGGGGAATTATAGTTTTTGAGATGGGTCTCTATTTTCTAGGGTTAGGTGTTGTGGTGTTCAATTAGTGGTTTCAAGTTTGGAGTTGAGAATTAGGGCGGACTCCACAAACTCGATCCAGGATTCAATTGGAACTTGATTTTTGACGGTGAATTTTCTATCCACGTTAATTGTGATTGCTAGATTAATGAACTGTGCATGTCTGATCAATGTTCTTTCCTTGTAGGATGGTAATTGAGAGAGAATCATTTGATTATTTTTTTAGGTGGGATTTGAAGCTGTATTTAAGAAATGGACAGAATTCAGCCGCCCCTGGTAAGCATTTCTTCTTCCTTTACTTCTTTGATTAGTGCTGTCTATGGTTTGGAAATATGTGACAGAGATGTTTGACTTTTGCATGCTCTGGGATTACTTATTGTCCAATTTATGTGTTGAGTAGTGGTTCTTTTTCTTTTTGGTAGCAATAATCCTTGAATTATCTAGCAATGTTCTCTCTTTCTACTTTTTTAGTTCTTTTACAAGTTGAAAAATAGTAGTATCGAGAATGTATGAGCCGAAACGATTCTGGACCTCATAACAGTTAATAACTTCGTATTATTGAATTGTTTGATTAGTTGTATGGTGATCAAGTTTATTTGAATCGATTCTGGACCTCATAACAGTTAATAACTTCGTATTATTGAATTTGTTTGATTAGTTGTATAGTGATCAAGTTTATTTGAATCGTCTATAATCTAAGTTTTGTTAACTGGTCATTTTGGGGGGCAAATTTGCGACAAACTGTTCTTCCTATTTCAATTGGGGTCACTTGATATGTTTATATTACCACTGTTTCAATGAGTTTTTAAGATCTTGATCAAGCAAGAAGATGCTATTAGTTTGATTGATCTCCTTTTTGATGTTCTATTTGAATAATGAAAAATTGAATATCATTGATAGCATACAAATCGTAGCAGAAGCAGCAGATCAATTGAAATCACTGTCCATGCCATCTCTCTTGACAACAGCACAGAAGCAGCAGATCGTTCAGAAGCACTCCTTGCTCTACCACCGAACACTCCAAATAAAAGAAGCAAAAAAGCAGACCACACTTCAACCAGCTCAGCCTCCAACCCGGCAAACAACACTGCAGCAAACACCTCCCCAACAGCTCAAGAAACTCCAAGCAGCCCCAGCACAAACAAATGATCACCTTCCACCAGCTCCAACACTTCACAACCTTTTGGCATGAAGAAGTCACAGACCAACCACTTTTGCTTTATCTAAGTAGAACAAACTCTGCCTTTTGCTTTGTCTAACTCTTGGCAATTGTATAAAAACCCCTGTAGCCAAGGTGATCCAAGAAACCAAACAACCTCAACTCTCTTGTTCAACACAAAAACTTATCAAAATCATAACTACTACAAGTAACTATTTCTATTCATACACTTGACCAAATCTATTCATATAACCTTCACTATCATCTACAAAATCCATAATTTCAACAAAAAAAAAAACAAACCCATCTACACAACGGGCATGATTAACGTGCTGTGCACGTTGGCATGCACCTAGTACTGTATATAAGAGAGAGAAATCGGGGCAACGACCTAATCCAAAAGGAAAAGCAAACGACATGCGCTTATAATTTTTACCCAAAACGTCTAATGTGGACAATGCTACTCACACAACAATTTAAACACAACCTCTTATATACATGTAGGGTCTACACATAGTAGTATGTGTGGAACCCATATGTATATAAGAGATTGTATAAGTTGTTGTGCTTGAATTGTTGTGTGAGTATCATTTTTAAATGTAGATATATACGATTGTGTGGGTCCCTTCATGGATCTGCCGACACAGCAGCCTCCACCGCTACCTCCACACCCACCTCCTCCATCACCACCCCGACGTTTCTTACGTATCTTGACACAAGAGGACTTAGGCTCCGTTCCAGAAACTTTCTTAAAAAATAAGTATTTATTTTGCCACTTCTCAAAGAAAAATAAGAAGGTTTGTTCCACAAAATCCAAATAAGCAGCTTATTTCACATTTTCAAACTCAAAAGTAACGTAAATGAGAAATAATTTTTTAATTTTTTTGCATCGTATTAAAGATCTCAATGAGATCTATCAAATAAGATCCATATTGATAGAAAAATTATTTACGTAAGCACATGATTTTTGAGCTTGAAATTGTCTTCTCAAAAAATAAGTAATTGTTCAATCTTTTGTGGAACAACAACCCTTCTTATTAGATAAAAAATAAGAACTTAAATTCGTTCTGGAACGGAGCCTTACCTTCGCACGAGCGAAGAAAATGATGGCAACAGACACAACCACCTAATTAACATGTGGCCGGTTTTCTTGCATTGAGTACCATTTGACACAGCAACCTAATTAACTTTTCTAAAAAAATTTATTTAGAGAAGGTTCCGACTCCTCGGCAATCCACTGTAGAGAATTGTGTTCAGTCCAATTTGGACCATTCATTTTGATAATCAATGGTTCAAATCTACTGATCAAATTTTTACCAGTAAAAGTATATTCTTACCGGTAAAATAATATGAAAATAAATCTTGACCGTTAAAAATATCATTCGACGGTTGCAATCACACGAACCGCATCTCTACGGTCCAACCCTTATTCTTTAGAGAATTGTTCTTTCTTTTGTAGGAACTCGATCTCTATTCCTTCTTCCCTCTCAAATTTTTAATTGCCTCGCTATTCCTTAAGTTACTATGACCAAAAAAAAATCAACAACTATAATTTGTTCCTGGAGATTAAAAATAAAGGACAAAGTCGATCAACTTTCTGATTCGTTGCGAAGTTTTTCCTGGCAATCGGGATCCGCAAGCAAGTGCGAAATAACTTGCGCGCAGCAACAAGTAGTATAAGACGAGAGAGAATAACTTGGTGGCGAGCTAGCTAGAGAACATCGATAGTGTTTAGTTGAAAGTTTAGTTTAATTTAGTTTAATTTTGATGGTGGGTAGAGAGAAATAAAGTAATGATTGAAGATAGTGGTAATGATTGGAAAGAGATAGCGAGAGATGAGAAAATAATAATTAGAGAAATAAGGTAATAATTGGAGAAAGAAGTAGAATAATGATTGAAAACAAAACTAAAATTAAAACTAAGTTGATAACCAAACAAAGCCGATTCATTTCTAAATATATGAATTTACGAATACAATGACGTTCTTTTCATTAATAATTAATTGCGGGAAGATAGTACTACTTAATTTCACAACTATATATATATATATATAGACACACATCTATCACAATTGATTGTACAATCACAGCAAAGACCGTACGTATTATTTTTTCGAAACATGCACCAATCCAATCAGCAACCTCCAGCACCGCCGCCGCCACCGCCACAACCGCCTCCGCCGCCGCCGCCGCCGCCACAACCGCCTCCTCCGCCACAACCGCCGCCGCCACCCCCGTCACCGCCACCATGACCTCCACCGCCACCATGACCTCCACCGCCACCATGACCTCCACCACCCCTGTGGCTGCCACCTCCACCAAAACAACAGTCATCTTCTTCGGGGCAATAGGAGCAGGCAAAGATAACCATAGAAATGATGGAAACAGAGATAACAATCATGCAGAGGAGGTAGAAGGTGGCCCCAAAGCCGTGAAGCAGCAGATCATTACCTTTTCCAGAGCCAGTACTACCCACAACAATATCCAAGTATCTTGCCATCTCTCTCTCTCTCTCTCTCTCTCTCTCTCTCTCTCTCTCTCTCTCTCTCTCTCTATATTCAGTTCACATGTTATATGCCTATATGTGGTGCGCATGCTTTCATGGAAATTTCCTCTGGTTGCCTGCTTTGACCGGAACCAGAGAGATAGGAGAGAGAAGTGATATATAGTAGTAGGCACATCACATCAGAGAAAGGAGCAATTTTAATAATGGGTTATCTCATCACATCACATCAGACTGCTGGAAGGGTAATCTCCGTCTTTAATGGGTGAGGCGGAAAGGAAGCGGGGGCTCTGCTGTGCGCAAGGCACAGTACCCCCTACCCCACTGCCAAACGGCACCGTTTGGGATAAAAAAAAAATCTTTAAGTTATCAATTTGCAATCCTATGGAACAGAAACGTGATTATGAGAGCCATAAAAATAAAATTTAATTATGTCTCTTTAGAATAATATGATCAGAATAATAAGATCTTCATACCAGTTCAAACTGATTAAAAATTGGAGAAGTTAATTTTAACCATATTTTTTTAATATATAAACCGTCTAAAAAATTTTAAAAATTAAGTGTTTCAATTTTTAATCCATTTGAACAAGTGCGAAGATCTTATTATTCTGAACATATAATTCTAAAGAATCGTAATTAACTTTTGTCTCTAAAAGTCTCATAATTAAGTATCTGTTCTTTTTTTATAATCTTACGGAGCACAAACGTGATTATTAGAGTCTTGAAGACAATAGTTAATTATGTTTTTTTAGAATAATATGATTAGAATAATAAGATTTTCGCACTTGTTAAATGGATTAAAAATTAAGCAATTAATTTTTTAGACCGTTTATATATTAAAAAATATGGTTAAAAAATTAACTGCTCTAATTTTTAATCAGTTTGAACCAGTACGAAGATTTTATTATTTTGATCATATTATTCTAAAGAGATATAATTAAATTTTATCTCTATGGCTCTCATAATCACGTTTCTGTTCCATAAGATTGCAAATAGATAACTTAAAGATGGTTTTTTATCCCAAACGGTACCGTTTGGCAGTGGAGGTAGGGGGTACTGTGCCTTGCGCACAGCAGAGCCCCCGCCTCCAGGCGGAAAACTGCTTACTGTTGGAAATCCAGTTTTCAAAATGATGAAAGTAATGGGATTGTTTTTTCAAAATTGGAACGGTAAAAGTGTTCGAGTCAGGTTGAAGAACGCTTTTCTAAAGACAGTATTTACTCCTTTTGGAAGGTGTGCACCGGGTTACAACAAATCCGCTTTCAAAATAAATCGAATCCGAACTCTAGATTCTTTCTGTTTGCGTTTTTACAAACGAAGACAGACAGGATACCCGCTAAGCAAATGTAAAAGAACCAATAATCGATACTCTACTTTGAGAAATAACAGAATATTAGTTTGCCTTTTCTAAGAAGAGAATGTGTAGAGAGAAAGAGAACAATTCAGTATGAAATTTTTTGGTCCGCTAAGTGACTTTACAAATGGCCTATTTATAAATTCATAGGCACTCTAATGTGAAAGGTTGTGTTTTTAAAAGAAATACACATTAGAATATTCTTGTCTTTTAAAACACTAGTTAGGAAAGGTCATGTCTATTGAAGACATTTAATTAGAAGGAAGCATGTCTCTTGGTAGGCACCCTTTCATGAAACATTTAATTATAAGGGTCGTGCCTCTTGGTGACACACCCCCATGTTTCACATCATTTCCCAAACGAACACACCCAAATTTAATGGGTGTAATAACCAATCACATAAAGTCACAACTCATGTGAAAAGGTGTAACAACCTTTCACAAAAATCTCACTCAGAACCTTTTCAAAAATTCCAAACTAAAATCCAATTTATTTTGAAAAACTCCAACACTGACATCACTGTTATCTAAATTTCTGGTTTCAGTCTAATCGATGGAGAAACTATATTGTGATTTGCTAGAATATGGAAACAGAGTTTTGTTCTTTGTCGTTTTCAGGACTTTTTTAGAAACAAAAAATGAAATGAGTGAAATATGACGGAAGATTAACAAATGGATTTTATTAATTCCCAAAGTAGAAGAACAATCGATTAAAATAATCGAGTGAATAATTACTAGTTATAACTACTCCTAGGAAAAAAAAGATAAAAGCCTTTTGTCATTGATTGTGTATCCTTCAAACTGTCTTGATTTCAATTATAAATAGAGGCCCTCTCAAGTCTGAATTTGAATCCTCCCTCCAAGAAGGCAGTTGAACTTCCTTCCAAAAACTGGCAAATAACTTCCTCCAATCAGTAAGTCATCCACATCTGGTAAAACTACCTCTATGATCGTGGTTAACTGTTCCGTTGATCGTGGGAAAGTTGGATTTGTTCCCTTTTGACATATGTCACTTGATCGACGGACGAAACAATTTCACATAATATTCAAATGATAAACGTATCATGCCATTTATTGGCCACTTGACGGGTAACTGGTTCTTAAAACTTTTACTATAGTTTTATAGACTTTAATCAATTTATCCAACTCAAACTTACTTTATTACGGTGATCCAAAGTCATCCTTCATCTTTCCAATTTTACCCTTACCACGTGTCGTCCAATCGACAAGTAAAAAAAAATCACATTTATAGAGCAAACAATCTGATATTCTGTACAATTGTCGGCTCCTTACTGGCTTAAGGGTACCACCTCAGCATGCCACAGTGGTACCCTATTTGTAACCAAAAATTTCTCCTGAAGCCAGATTTAATTTAGTTGAGTTCCACTTGATATTTTGTTCTTTCAGTTGACTAGAAAACTGTATGAAATACACGTGACCGTTAACTGGTTGACTAACCTATGAGCATGTGACACGTGTACTCGCCCCTCTCACTCTTCAGTGGGGTTGACGGTTTAATCGACAAACTCTCACCTGCACGTGGTGTCTTAATTGCGCTCCAATTTCTTTCGTCAAGATGAATCAATAATCCTCAAAAGTTTGGCCCAAAACTAATAAATGCAAAAAAAAATTCAAATAAGGACAAAACTCCAATATTTAAGTTAAGTTCAAGAGAACGGGGCCTTAATAACTTTCCGGGGATGTTATGTATGTATTACTTACGTTGACGTGGGGGCCCTCCTTACAAGGGATCACGTGATCCCTCTGTACCTACACTAAATCTGCCCCTGTCAGCCGAGCCCGAAGTTGAGTTCATCAAAGATAGTGGCGGCCGACTGGAGTAGAAATTGATGCTGCTAATATCTTGGGGGAGGCGGGGTAGTACTGGATGGAGAGAGTATTTACTACAGAAATTGATGCTGCTAATAGCTTGGGGGAGGCGGGGTAGTACTGGACGAGCTTAATGCTGTGTTTGAATGAATTTTTGAATTTTTTTTTTATGATAGTAATGATTGAAAGTGGGATTAATGAGTGGAGAGAGAAATAAAAATAATAATTGACGATAAGGGTAATGAGTAGAGAGTAATGATTTTAAGTGAGGGTAATAAGTATTTTTTGAGTTGGAATATTTTTTTCAAAAAGGGAAACAAACATGGCATATTTACTAGAGGGCAATTTTGTCCAACGAAATAACATGAATAAAGGATTGACTATTTCCCGTGTTTGATTGGAAAATAATTACTATCAATTAACTGGATTTTAGTGCATAATATTTGACAATTTCCCAATTCCAATAACTTCTCATTCTATCGAAAAAATAACTTCTACAAGCCAAGGGCAAGTTTTGGCTCTAATTGGAACCCTCTAAGTAGGCAATGCGAATGGTCATCTAGGATTAGTCGAGGTATGCTTAAACAGATCCGAACACATTGAGTTACGAAAAAAATTGATTATTCTCTTTTTTACCGGTTTGTATTCAAGTTGCTTATACCGGTACCCAGCCATGATAAGGTAAATAAATTTTCCAAAGGCTAAAATGGCATTCCACTTTTTTTTTTATATCCAAAAAAAGGGTGGGAAGGGCGACCAGCAACAACTCCCTTTGAGCGTGATCACAGAGGCTTCCTACCCGTTAGTGGAATGTCCAATTGAGCCATAGCTATTGTCTGTGAAAACAGGCCGTTACCACGGCACCACCTTGGTACACGTTGGCAGGAGCACAAAATCTCCAATCCCATGCTCACTTGCACGACTCAAAACCAAGCCCTGCCTGTGGAAAGAGGGAGGCCCAATCAACAAGGCTACCACTTTCGGTGGTAAAAACGGCATTCCACTTTACTCTAGATTTTCCCTGTAACCATGGAACAATAACATCACACTGTTTCCCAATTGTGGTGCGATTACTAGGGGGCTCAGGTAAGACATTTGTTAATGAAACTTTATTAGAAGACCTTTTCTTATCGATTGCCCCAGTAAAGTCAGATAAATATACATGGTACGCAATCGGTGAAGGACGTACACTCTGTTGTATCTATTGTCCGCCAAAGGTAGAGGAAAGGACTCCCTCTACATGGCCTCGACAAGAGAAATGATACGGTGGACTTTATGGGGTCCCACCCTCTAGACCGAGAGATGAGCCTGGAGCTGTGTCCGCAAGGTGTGCACATGATAGTGTTGCAGCAGAAGTACTGGTTGTGAAAGTCTCTAGATGACAGTTCCACTCGGAATCAAGGCGTCTTTGATTACGGTAACGATCCCACTCTTTATAAAGTATCCATCTGTTTCCCGGGCCGCTTCTTGAACATTGTCGCTGTTCATGATCTGGAATAACAAAGATCCTCATTAGAGCCTCAGCCTTGGTTCATATATGAGTTTTGAGAGATAAAGGAGACAAACATTCATCAGGGCACAAAAATTGCACACATGCTACGCAATGCATATGTTTCTCCTACTCCAGACCTACAATGGTTTCTCTAATTTTATGAGCATCATAGCACATACAGGAAATATGTGAGAAATTCGGGCAAATTGTGCCTTTCCTTTTTGTGCTAGTATCCTTGGGAATTACCATATGTTAGTTGATAAACTAGACTCTTTTGATGGACTTTATCACCTTTTCAAGTGTACTTTCTGTGGCAAGGCCTTTGTTACCCAAGTGGCATTGCCCCAATCTCTCCATGTGGAGGTTGAAGGGTACAAGGCCCAAATGGGGGTGATCCCACTTCCCTTTCACTTCGGATTAGGGTAGAGTAGATTCACTCAATGTTGAAATTAAAAATTAAAAATTAAAAAATCCACTTTGTGTTTCAAAATTGAGAAAAGTGCAGTTTTGATAAGTTGAGCAATAAACATAAATACCTTCACATTGTCTCCGATGCGAGCATTCTTGTCAATAATTGCTCTTTTGATGTGAGAGTTCTTGCCAATACCAATTGGGACGCTTCCCTTTGCAGCCAAAAATCTTCTGTCAGCATCCGTCTGGAACAAAGATGACAAAATCAAATAAATATACTTACTACTTGAGCCAATTAATCCATGATATATGATCTGTAAAGCACAGTACACCTGCAACAGAATGCAATAAGCCATTAAGTTGTATGTTTTTACCTCATAATAATCTGCTCCCATCAACAAGGTATCTTCTATGATTGCGCCCTCTGAGATGCAAGATCGAAGCCCAACCACAGAATGGTGAATTTTGCAGTTCTGCACAGGGAACGATGTGTTATCTTTTCACAAGTAATTAATTCTCTATCACAGTCATGGATAGCTTACATTACACAGAAGGTAAAAAAAACTCCTACTGTCCTACATGACACCCACTTGCGATCTTCCAGCACAGCAGGGTATGGTTATTTACATAAGTTGTGCAAAACTGCGAAGCATAAAATGGGTTAAGGGTGCCCTTTCTGAACAATTTGAAGGTGTAACATGTCCCACATTGCAATTTCAGAATCACAGTGGCTCAGTCATCAGTGAGACTCTCCTTGTTCAAAACCCACAGCACCTTCCTACAAGTACTGACAACTGAGTAACTATGGCAATCGAAGTGTAGGGGCTTGACCGGCTGTACGTCTCTATGCTACTGGTTTGTTGTGGCATATAGGTGAAAACGCAAACCTAACATCAGTTGCATAACGATTGTATCAACAAACATGAAGTTAATTAACTTACCTTAATTACACAACCTTCACCAATAACACTATCTGTGACATCGGCATCAAGCATCTTGGAAGGAGGCAAATATCGAGGCTGGGTATAAATAGGAGCTGAACGATCATAGAAGCTACAGCAGAAGACAAACATCAAGTCAAAGTTGTCATTCTACCTAGAAGCACAAGTATTACAACACAAAAGGTGGAGAAAGGTGCCAAATGTAATCAAAGAGTGAGGAGTACCTAAAATCTGGTATTGGCTTTTTGGTGATCCCTAAATTGGCGTTATAAAAGGCTTCAATGGTACCAATGTCTTCCCAGTATCCATCATACAAGTAAGCTTGCACCTATATGCATGAAGCAGCAACTAGACTTTTGAGGAGTTAAGATTACTTCGAAGGCTGGAGTTCCACAAAAACTGGTGTTTTCTCATGTGTTACAGTAATAAGTGTCAATCCAATAAACTACCAAGGTTGACATCAGTGGACTAACGAGTATATAAATAACAACCTATGGTAAAGTCTGGAGTCATATATCTCAGTACAATGATATAAGCAGTATGAATCAGTATACTCCAAGTCTCCAATTGGCTTTGAGATTGCAGAGTATTAGACAACCAGACCACACTTCCAATCCTCATCATGGCTGGTAAACTTAAGAACTTGCATCATATTGTTTATGTTACCGATGAGACACAAGGAGAGGACCAATGAAGAAAAAAGAAAATAAGGAACCACATACTCTCATCCCAATGGAAGTTGCACCAGGAATAACTTCACTTCCAAAATCATTGGCTCCAGGAAACTTCTCACGAAGCAGGTTCATCATGACATCTTTGCTTACAACATATATACCCATGCTCGCAATGTAAGGCATCTCTTTGGCTCTCTCATCATCAAGACCTAAAATCGTAGTATCAACCTAAACCACGACAAGTAGAGAAAATCAATCATAATTTTGGATCGTAGAGCAGTCTTATAAATAGTCACATACAACAACTGCTCATGAAAAATTAAAACAGAAAATTCTTACCTTCATAGCTTTCAACTGCTCTCCTTTTGGCTTCTCTGCAAATTCAATAATACGTCCTTCTTCATCAATCTTCATTAGACCAAATGCAGTGGCACGTTTTTCGTCCATTGGCAGTGCAGCTACGGTGATATCAGCATCTGTCTCTCTATGGGCTTGAATAAATTTCTCATAATCCATACGGTACAAATGGTCCCCAGCAAGAACCAAGAATTCAAGAACATTGTGTTCCTCAAACAGCCACAGATACTGTCGCACAGCATCAGCTGTACCCTAAGCAGAGCAATAAAAATGAAAAAATCATTCAGGACAGGTATCAAGCAACTCCTCAAATAGGGAAAACAAAGTATTAGAAGATCTGTGCCTGACGATGATACCGTACTTGCTATTGATACTTATGCAAAGGATATAATTCTAAATGAAAAACCTTACATAGAATGCATTGAGGGATTATATGTGCAATGGAAAACCTCGTGTTTGGAGGATGTCATTAATTAAATAAATGAAAGGCACAACACTCCTCAATTAGGCATGGAGCTTGTGTAGGCAGAAAGGAAAACTTGGTTGAGATACCCCAAATAAAAAACTCGGGGTTATTCGAATCTACTATTACGAATGGAGAAATTGAAACCACTCAGCGGAACTAAAGGTTTCAAGTTTCAACAAGTTTGTTGGAGTGTAGTCTCACATATATTTAAGAAAATGACGCCCATGTGAAAGACTAGAATGTTTGGAGTCCAGAATGTAAACTACCTGGAACCAGTTGGGGTTCTCTGGACTTTGCTGAGCAGCAAGAACTTCAACAAACCCTTCATTCTTGTAGCCACCAAGATTACTTGCGTATGCCCTTGAAAGGTGGCGATTGAGCGATGCAGAATTGAATTGTGTGAGAACATAGATCTTTGATATGTTGCTGTTCAGGCAATTGCTGACAGGAATGTCAATTAGGCGATAATTTGCCCCTAAAGGAACAGCTGGCTTTGCTCTCTTCTTTGTAAGAGGGTAAAGGCGAGTCCCGGCTCCCCCTCCAAGTATAATTCCTAGAACACTCTGTAAAAAATTACGGTTAACTTTTTTCATCATTCTATTCCCCATTTTAACTCAGTCTTTGCTCAATAATTAAAGATACCCATAGACATCACATTCGACCCCATAAGCTCAAAAAGAAAGCAATAAAGCACCCATATCATAAGCTCTTTTCCTATGACTCAAGAAACCAAATGCCATGGATATTCTAGTAAACAATGATCAGATTTCACATAACCATCGAAAGCATAGTCCTTTGTATCATAATGACAGCCATCAAGGTTCCCTTGGTTTATTGTCAAGAGAATGTGCCAAAGAAAGTAAACAAATCCCACAACTTAATGCCTTCAAATTTCAATAACCAATAAAATCAGCACATATTGAATGGTTCTCGAGACACAAATACTGGCCAAAATGTGAAAGAAGAATCAAAATTTGTAGTTTCATTTCGTAAGATCCCATGTGCTTTTTTACTCTCCATGACTTATCAGCTATCAATAGAGATCTACCTCTGATAGCTAAACGTTCACAGGAAAAGAAAGAAAACGTAACAATATTCTACAAGCAGAATTTCATCCAACCTCGTATAGCTTCTGGTATGCCTTCTTGGAAAACATAAATAGCATAAATGCAATGAAACAGGAAACACAACATTGATATCTCGTAACCAGCGGCAAAAAGTTTAAATTTTGCTATGCAGGGCTAGTTCTCTTCTGAGGTTTACGTTCTGATCTGCATGAATATAAGAAACTTTTTTTTTATCAAGAAAAATTCAAACTTTTTTGATGGATTAAAAGAATGCATTGATATTTAGTAACTAGCGGCAAAAAGTTTAATTTTTTTCCGACAAAACGTATTATCACTTTTATGTTTTGTTTTGCTGATGGAACAAATTTTTGGGCGGAAAAAGTATAATCCCAAAAGTTTTTGAGAAAAATCTCCTATAATTCTAAGAAAAATCTGAAACGTGGGTAGGGCTGTTACCACGATCCGTCCTTGCATTTATATATTATAGAATTTATTATATATATAGACAAACGCACCGTAATAAATAAATAACTAGAGACAGAGATCCGATTATGGATCAATGATGACACAGTCAAACCAATTCCAATTTCAACAATAAAATTAGGTCCAGTCAACAGCAGTAGAACTCTACTCGGATCCACGGCAGTAAAATTCCTTTTCTAAATCGTGCTCCATCCTAAACCGTTATCATCAAGTTGACAAGTTCTTTGCGCGTTCGTCAAGTTAACTAAACTCGCATCATCCACACACATTACCACATCAATCTGAACACACAAACAAATCCCAACGCGCGCGCACGTAACCATTCGTTAATGCACATATATAATAATCACAATTCACAAGGAGAATTAGGAGCATACTCTGCTGGCATCAGGATCGAGGCAAGTCTGCGAGTTCTGCGAATCGGACACGCCCTTGACAATCAGCTGAGAGGACTTAAAACGGCGCCGTGGGGAGGCCAATTTCGTCGAGATCGTTCGTTGTCGAGACGAGGCGAAGGACAGCCGCCGGTACGACGCCGCGTGGAGGTCGGCGGCGTGGCTCGACGTGCTGCTGTGAGGCACCTGCAGCGCTCCGATCACCGCCATTATCAGTCCAGAGAGAGACTTTGATTAGGAGAGAGAGAGAGAGAGAGAGAGAGAGAGAGAAGAGTGGGAGTGAAATGTTAATACCCAATGTTAATGATCGAGTTTGGACTGGGGAGAGTGTGATGACAGTAGATCCAGATATTATTTCGAGGGGATGGTTGGGGTTGCCACTGGTTTTGTGCGAAATTACGTGGCTTGGCTTATGTGGAAGGCGGAAATTAAATTATGAGGAGGGTATTTTTGGAAATGAGTATTTTTGGAAATTATGTTATTTTCTTATCGGGAATGATTACGGAGTTAATGATTAGGATTTAGGAGAGATCATTGGGGAACTCTGAAATGGTGGTTACAGGCGGATGTGATTTTCACGGGGTTGTTAACGTCACGGGAAGCTTGTGAATGAAATTGTGACAGACGACTTAAGACCGTTACTTTTATCTTCTACTTTTTTTTTTTTATCGACAACAATAATATTTTATTTAAGTATGATCGATAAAAAATACACTAAATCGAGAGAGGAGGAAGAAAATTCAACCAACGATTAGATGAAAAAATACTTGATAGGACAGAGCCTAGAAACACCCAGAAAGTAACACCTTATAAATTTGAGTATAATTATTCGAAACCTATAGACAATATGATTTGGCATCTACAAAATGTTAATAAATGACCGATCTCCCGTGTAGCCCTCCTACCCATCAATTGAGCACAGTTTGGACCATTTAGGTTTTTACTGGGCCCATTGTAATGATTGGAGCCGTTCACTCATTTGGGTTCGTTAGGACATTGACCGCGTCAAAAATGACGTTGATCAAATAACATTTGATATGATTTCCAACATGCATGAAGTTTCAGATAATTTTGTCAAATGAGTTACAATACAATGTTGCACCCTTTATTTTGCAAGCTTAATGCATTTTGAGATCAAATCATATCAAATGGCATTGTGATTTTTGACGTGGTAGAATGTCTCGGTAAGTTATAAAAAATGAATGGCTCAAATAAGTGTTTTGAGATTGAGAAGGGCCCCACAAATGGCTCAAAGATTACCTTGTTTGTTTCAACTCTCATCTCATCTCATTTTTTTCTTTACATGTTTTTCAATATCTTTTTCTCTATTTCTTCACTCGTTACATCAAAAACAACTTTTAAAAAGTTGAACTAAACAAGGTGTTATTTCGAGGGGATAGTTGGTGTTGCCACTGGTTTTGTGCGAAATTACGTGGCTCGGCTTATGTGGACGGCGGATGGATGGGGGAAATTAAATTATGAGGGTATTTTTGGAAATTACGTTATTTTCTTATGGCCAATAATTACTGAGTTTAATGATTAGGATTTTGGAGAGATCTGTGGGGACTCTGAAATGGTGGTTACAAGCGGATGTGATTTTCACGGGATTGTTAACGTCAGAGGAAGCTTCTGATTGAAATTGTGACAGACGACTTAAGACCGTTACTTCTATCTTTGTTTTTTGTTTTTTTATCAGCAACAGTAACATTTTATTTTATTTAAGAATACTTGACAAAAATACATCAAATTGGGAGATAGAGGAAGAAAATTCAACCAACGATAAGATGAAAAATACTTGATAGGACAATGCCTAGAAACACCCAGAAAGTAACACATTATAAATTAAAGTATAATTATTCGAAACCTATAGACAATATGATTTGACACCTTCAAAATGTCAATGAAGTGATCAAATTGAAGGCCTTAATTAAATGACCGATCTCCCATGCAATTCTCCTACCCAGTAGTTCAGATCAGTTCAATTTGGACCATTTTTGGGTTTTTACTGGGCCCACTGCGATGATTGGAACCGTTCACTCTTTCGGGTTAGTCGGGACATCGACCGTGTAAAAAATGATGTTGATCAAATAACATTTGATATGATTTCCGACATGCATTAAGCTTCAAATAATTGTGTCAAATGAGTTATAATAAAATGTTGCACCCATTATTTTGCAAGCTTAATGCATTTCGAGATCAAATCATATCAAATGGCATTGTGATTTTCGACATGGTAGAATGTCTCGGTAAGTTGTAAAAAATGAAGGTTTCAAATAAGTGTTTTGAGCCCGAGAAGGGCCCCACAAATGGCCCAAACTGAACGGTTCTAGAGGGTAGGAAGACTGGACGAGATATCAGTCCCTAATTAAAAGGGAAAATGACTGCCCAGGACGTGTTTTGATAATTAATACCTTTTAAGGACATGCTAAGAACATTTGTTAATGAACAAAATGTCCTTGGTGGATATTAATTATCAAAACATGTCCTTACACGTCATTTTCCCTAATTAAAATGGAAAAACAAAAAGGAATCAGGTTGCGTTCTACTAACTAAAATAAATACTACTTATTTGAAATAAGTAAAAGAAAAAATACTTAAATTTTGAATTAAAAGTGGTGTATTGTGAAATAATGACCAGTCTCGTAAGCGAGAAATAAGTTTTTAAAAAATAAGAACCTTAGGAACGAGACCTTAAAAAGAAAATTTCATTTTAAATATTGAACGCCTTTAACGGTGATTTCAATTTCCTACTAACTTACGTAGCACATTTTGATACAGTGAACATTAGTCACGAGCTAGCGCTCACAAAATTGGCTGCCTTGTTTTGTCCTCCAGAATACTACTACATTTGTACATCCAATTTCCACAAAAACTACAATTACTTTTCCCCATTGGAAGATCCTGTGACGCTCTGCCAACGATCATAATGAAAGCCAGTCTAGTTGTCTCCAAATAAAGGTTATTCACGAGGCTGCTTTCAGTTCTCAACTTGTGTCAAAAGTTTCAATTCCATATCCATGTATTTGTTTGTTGGTTTTGCAAATAGAAAGCTTAAACTATGTTGTACCGAACCGATGAAGTTTTAAACCTATAACATCAAGAAAGATAGAGCTCAAACCAAAGGTCGAGTTTCAAACAAATTAACCATTATACCACAATGGCAGAAGGTTTCTGTAAGACGGGTCGGAGGATAAACTGTATGAATTTCAAGTAAAGACGGCCATATGAATCTCTTATCCATTTTCTGGGAAAGAAAAACTTCATCACTAGCTGTCAAAATTTACGCAATTGGAAAAAAAAAATTCAGGTATAAACACAACCGATATTTACTAGAATTCAGGTTATTATTGTCGATATTTTTCATGAATTAGAGATACCATTAATAGACAGGTGACACGTTCCACAGGTAAAACAACATCAAATCCTATAAAGGCACAAGTGAACAAACAAAGGAATGTGAGTCATTTCTGAGAAGCTTGATTTTCAATTGCAGCAGCCTCCTCCTTGAGAAGCAGAAGCATCTCTACCTCCTGATGGCCCTGGAATGCCACCGTATCCGACTTTTATTCCATAAGACTGCCAAATAAAAAAAACTTCGTCAGCACTCAGAATTTTCCCATTTATAAACAATTAGCATTGCTTAATTTTCACAATGGCAAAACAAAATGTTGACAAGGAGATAACAAGGAGATGAAAGCCAAAGGCAAACAATATATATATTCCATCTGCGAAAACCTAAACCTAATCCCATGCTAATCTCTATCATGGTAGAACGTGTCGAACATGCATGTGAGTTTCAGGTCATCCCAGAGAAAAATGATTGCATCTCAGACAACTAATTGTTTAAAACTATTTACATTCCACATAACATTTTTTCCCTACCCCATGCTGTATTCAAGTGGGCAAATAATATTATGAAAATAATTCCAAGCAGATTTTACGAAAAGATAAGCACTAGATTCTTCCACCAGAAATAAACAAAACATGAGAGAGAGAGAGAGAGAGAGAGAGAGAGAGAGAGAGAGAGAGAGAGAACCTCGTTTGATACATCAAACACTCCATCCTGAATCTTCTTATAGATTGTTGAGGCTGTGCTTATAAATGCCTGTATAAAGCTTCTCCATCAGAACCACAACAAGAGGAATATGACCGGAAACCAAGGATCATTTTAGAACTGGTCGAAACCCTGTTCGTGCAAGGAAACGTCCTTTAAAAAAAGAAGAAGGAAGATTCATCACCTCCTCAACATTCTGAGCAGTTTTTGCCGAAGCCTCCATGAAGATCAAGCCATTTTCCTTCGCGAACTGCTCACCTTCCTCCGTGCTTACAGCCCTTCTATGAGCAAGATCACACTTGTTTCCAATGAGCATGATAGTCATGTTTGCATTGGCATGCTGCCTTGCATCCTCCAACCAGCTCGCAAGGTGATTGAAAGTTTCCCTCCTGAATGGCAAAGCAATTGAGATCACACTCTAACAGGGCAAGAAGAATAGTAATGCTGTAATGGCTGCAAAGTTCAGTCCATACGATCAATCTTGGAAGTTGGATCAAAATGAATTTGACTACCATGTACAAGTATGTGCATATTCTGCATTTTTCTTGACAAGAAAAAACGTCATACAAAGAAGGCACTTCAACAGATAATTGATAACTGGGAAGTCTAGGATCTCCTCTGTATATCTCCAGATCGTGTTCAGCGTCCTCCCTCTATAATCATCCAAACACAGTATTTGCTCATACTTCTATCACTCTGCGAGATTTCCGTTAACTTGGGACCCTGTTCTGGCTTTATTTGGTATAAAGGAGGTATAAACATAACTGAAACAAAAACATTTCTGCTCGGACTTCTTGGTGAAAGATTAAGTGAAGTTAGGAGATTTGCTGAAACTTTGCAGATAGCACCATGACAACTTTGCTAGGGATTTGGGCCTATCAACATGATAGGCCCAGACTCCATAATCAAAAGGTAATACTACCAATTGGATATCCAAGTCCCACACAGCAGAGATTATCCATCAGTTAAAGCTTTCAGTTTCACACTCTAGGGACTGGACTTAGTATTTCAATCCGATTAAGACAGACAAACATAAATAGTATAGGAAAGAAAGAAAACAATGATAAAAATATCATCCACGTGTTCCAGGAATCCACGATAATGTGCCAGACACCTTTTGCGGGGTCAAAAACAAGGGAAGAGTTTCAAGCTCTGGGGTTCTGCTTCTTGAAGCAGGGTCAGTTTTGACTGTGTTTTTTCCGATCAAAAAAAAAAAGTTGACTGTTTTTACGACATATTAATCATACAAACATTATCAGATAGAAATAGCATTAAACCAGTTCTTTTTCTTGAACATCAGAAGGGATAGAGTATCCTGAGTCCCTGACTCAGTTGGTATTTCAGAAAAGGGTATAATCTTCATGTGAGGCACAAATGTTTACAATAATAGCAAAAACACGAATGCCTTGCGAATGAATACCCTAACAAAACTTTCCAAAGATATAGATCCAGCAAGAATAGTATCCAGATGATCACTTCCCTTGTCTAACAAAATACAATCGCAAGGAACAACTATAAATGCAGACGCACATAACCATGCAATGCCCAAAACTTGGATCCTGGTTTCACACATATTAACAGCGAATCTTCAAACATAACAAAGGCATTTTTCGTATGTAACTTGGGAAGATTCAAATGAAATAATGTTACCTAGTGATGTCATAAACAAGCAGTGCACCAGCTGCCCCTCTGTAGTACGATCTTGTAATAGATCTGAACGATTCTTGACCCGCCTGAAAGCAAGGATGATGCTTCGTTTAAAAATAAATCATTTGTCGAAGGTAAACGTGCAGGAGCTTTCCATTGAAATCATGTCGAAAGGGAGAAAAAATAGAAAGATAAAACCTCAATAACAAAATTATGGTTCCTTGCAACGCAGCGTATTCACTTTTTTTTGGTTGGCATGTGCTTGCAGAGAAGATATTCTCATTATTTACACTAAGCAGCTATGGAAGAAACTCAAACTAGGGAACTTAGAGGGCAATAAAAGCTAAAAAAAAGTAAGGCATAAGCAAGAAACCGTGTCCCAGATCTGTAGCTTTATTGGCTTGCTATCGATTGTGACCATTCTGGCCCCAAATTCAACACCAATGGTTAGGTCATGAACAGGTTGAAACCTCTTGTCCGTAAACTGGAGAAGAAGACATGATTTTCCAACTCCTGTATGGAAGGCATCAAACTTGCATAAGTTGCAATATTGCATTCACAAGTGGTGACTAAAACAATTAGATAAATCCCAACTCTGAACACAAAGATCCATACAATCCAAAACATGTCATGACTCATGTGTGATATGGCACACTAGGCACTATTTGATTTCAAGTTCAAAAACTCCACCTTCCCTCACTACACCTCCATAGGGTGGCAGGCAGGGTCGAGGGAGTAACAAATTTTGTTCATACAATTCCATATGAAAGAAGAAGAAAGGCATATGATAATGTAAACAGTTAGAAGACTTATAAGTGACCCCACTTCATCGAGGACAAGAAGCTTTGCTTTCCATCTGACAAAACCAAGCTTGGTGTCACACTTATCTGGAGTCAGCTATACAGATTTTGTTATCTCATTCTGCTCGATTACAAACTATGTATTGAGTTAAATCTAGAAAATTCTACCCTGTTTCCACAACATCCCACTTCAATTTGGGTCTAAAAGAACTTCACCAAGCATACCATGCTCATCTCTTCCTAAGCTTTCCAAATATTTGCATTAACAGTATGTCATAATAGGATGTCCAATGCCTTGTTTGGATTCAAACTTGAAAAAAAAAAATTTCAACTCAAAATACTCATTACCCTTACTTTCAATCATTTCTCTCTCCTCTCTCCAATCATTATTCTCATTTCTCTCTATCTCTCTTCAATCAATACCATATTTTCTCTCTCCACTCATTACCTAAAAACCAAACCCAAAAATTTTCAAAAACTCATCCAAACAAGGCACAAGTCTCCTTCATACCCTCACCAAAATCCTCAAATCCTCAATTTTTATACCCTCAACTTGAGTAAAATCTCATGTTTTTCTTTGTCTCAGCTTAGACAAGAAGCTTTGCTTCACCTATGGCCTTTACATTCCATTCATATAAGCAACGTAGCCTCATACCCCACTATCTTGGGGGAGCCATTAACTTGCTCGACCGGGCCGCAAAAGTGTTGAGCACCCTATGGTAATCTGATTGCATCTGCACCAAACTAATCAATCCATGTGAAAAAACTACTTCAACTCGTACAACTTCTCTGCATTCTATCAGAATATTAAAGTAACTCAGTAAAATAAGTATTTACTACTGTCAATGGGAAATTTCTGTATTGACTTGTATAAATTAAAAATCCTTATGCCACAAGTTTGCCCAACACTCCATGAGTCCATTCAAATGAATGCTCCTTCGGCAAAAAAATTTGTTTTATTCCTACTTCCAGTCCTGACTGCTCTATTCAAATAGGTTAGTTTTCCCCGGGTTTAGGTAAACAGCGATACATGTTACGACTTGCGTGCATATGCATACACTGATCATCTGCAGAGACATGACAATGAATTAAACGGACTCCATACAATCTAACTGAAACCAACGTTCGGCACTTCCAAAATCTACACCTTGCCAAAAATCAATTCCTGGTACTAAAAATCAATTCAAATGCCAGGTCTTCAACAAGAAAAAAAGAAAATTGGTAAAAGGCACATCGGTTCTCTTGAAATTCCGCATCCACAGCAACAATCAACGTACATAAAAACACCGACGGGCTTGGCCAAGTAATCATCACAACGCCAGAGTTATGCCCGGTGGTTAACTTCATGCCCCCAATGGCCCGGATATCCGGTCATCAAAAAAACAAAATTAACACGCGTAAATACGGAGTAGATCATACTTATCAAAAATAATAAAAAATTACGGTGTAGATCACGCACAATACATCTGATGCCCCAATTCATAAAACTACAGGATCCTGATCAACGTACGCAACACACATGCTCATCTACATATACACGGACAAGAATGAGCGGAAAATTGAAAGAAAGTTTTTACCGGTGTCTCCTATGATGATGTACTTGAAGAGGTAGGCGTACGACATGGTTTGCTCAGATCCTTGAATTCGTACCGGAACTGGATACGTGAATCGTACGTAAAACTTGAATAGGCACAACAAGCAAGGCTTTTGGAGAAAGGGATCTAGATCTAAACCAGACAAGAATGAAGGATTTTATCTTATGTGAAAGCAATGGGGATTGTTATTATTATAATCTGTATCTGGATTTGGATTATGTAGGCGTATACGTATGGTATATTAATGAGGATTAAAGAGGAAGAGGACAGAGAGAGGGATAGGGTTGACGAAAAAGCTTTCGTAATTCCGAAGGCTAGTCGTCGTCCCCTCTCCCCTTTTCGTTTCCTTCCTCGAAACTTCTTTAGAGAGAGAGAGAGGGGGGAAGAGAGAGAGAGGGACCACAGGCTGGAATTTTGTTACCACAGGCTGTCGTCGGTTGGTAACTGATGTACTCTTTCATGAACGTCCAACTGCGAAGACTTTCGCTTCTTTTCTTTGCTTACCGGAGATCCTCTCTACGGAGATATTTTGGATTGTTAGATTATGTGAGTTTGTTTTTATTTCTATGTTTTAAAAATTTTATGCGATTCAATGGCCGAAAATGTACCGATAAAGAGAATTTGGGTAGAAAGGATTTGATCCTTGGGCAACCCCTCTCCAAGTCACATCATGTGCATTACATCTATAAATGGGTGCATAAGCGTGAATAAGAAAATGTCTTTTAAAATATTCTTAACCACTAAATTTACGAGAGTGAGAATGAATGGTATGATCCAAAACATAACAGAATGTTATTGGATCAAAAGTTGAAAGGTAAAGAGAATTTGGGTACAAATGATTTGATCCTTGGACGACCCCTCTCCAATTCACATAATACACATTGCATCTGTGAATAGGTGAGCAAGCGTGAATGAGAAAACGTCTTTTAAAATATTCTTAAGCGCTAAATTTATGAGAGCGAGAATTAATAGTACGATTCAAAATACAGCAGAATGTTATTGGTTCGAAAGTCGAAACGGTTTCATCTCAAGTTCAAAACTTTAACCTAAAATGTTTTTGTGTAAAGCTCAACCGCAAAAATATTTTATTGTAAAAAAAAAAAAAATACAATCCATTGAACGAACACTAATTGATCGGTACATACTATTGTGTTCAAACTAATTGTGCGATTGCACTACAAATTCAATTCGATCATTAGTTATCGTTATTCGATCGACTTTATTGTTTCACACAAATGTTGTACTCGGCGAGTCCTACAACGTGAATAAGGAGTACAAACGAGTTTAAAACACACCACAAATGAGGAGAAATTGTAGGATCTGATACGTAGCAGTAACGTAGAAAATGCAGAACAAGGACACTACCACATTCCCATGTATAAGAGTCAAATACTCGGGAACTCTAGCAGTGGATATCAAAGAGCATGGCCAATAGTAACCATGTGGAACTGATTTTTGCTGAGATGTGATCACTGGACCGGAAATGATAGCTTCCTAGTAACTTGCTGCATGGTTGGTCGAGACCGCGGGCTGGCATTCAAACATGCAAATGCTAGCTTTGCAACAACGACTAGTTGCTCTGCCACTTCATTCCGAGGAGATGGGAGGCGTCGGTCCAACAAGTCCTCCAACGATATCCCACTCATGTTTGATGTTAATGGTGCTGACGAAGGTGACGGTGACGGTGACGAAGATGATAGTAGAGAGGAGATGAGATTGCTGGGATGCTTCCCGGTAATAATTTCCAGTGTTAGCACCCCAAAACTATAAACGTCGACTTTCTCATTCATTTCCACTGTATAAGCAAGTTCTGCCCCGAAAAAAAGAAGAGAGAGAGAGAGATTAGAGCATCCAAAAATGAAGAAGTAACTTGGGAATAGACCTAGAAATAGACTCAAATGTCCACACATAATCTGAAAAAAATTCCCAGTTCTTTCTCAGTTTCTCAGTTTCTAAGACTACCAAATAATGTACCTCTATGCAGCATGTTGATGGGGCCAAAATTTCAATCAAAGCCAAAATTATAAGTTAATCGGAACAAAATACGAGCGTGTTAGAAAATGCATACCTGGAGGAAAATAACCAAAAGTTCCTACCAGTGAAGTCCAGCTGGACGAGTCTGGTTTCATGAATCTAGCTGCGCCGAAATCAGAGACGTGAGCCACGTACTCTGAATCAAACAAGACATTCTTGCTTGATATGTCCCGATGGATGATTGGAGGCGAACAATCGTGATGCATATAAGAGAGGGCATCTGCCACCACTTTAATGACATCCACTCGCTTAATCCAATCAAACTCCACTGCTTGTTCCTCGGAGCACAGTACCTTTCCCAAGCTTCCCCCTTGCAAAAATTCATAAACCAAAAACGAGTGCCTCGGATGCGAACAATACCCATAAAGCTTTACGATGTTGCGGTGTCGTATTTTGGTTAATGCATTGATCTCACTCGTGAAGCTTTTGGGATCAACCAAATCACCATCGAATGATGCATGAAGTTTCTTCACAGCAACTACTTGACCATTGGGCAAAGAAGCTCTATAAACAGAACCACATCCTCCTTCACCAACACAGTGTTTGGCATTGAAATCCTCAGTCACTTCAATGATGTTCTCGTACACCATTTTTCCATCGTAGCTCCATATTGCAAACAGATTCTCATTATTTACTTGTCTCGGCTCATTCATTGTGTTCTTTACTTTCTTAGGTAAAGCCATACAAAATCCGAGAACCATGAGTGAAAAAAGCAGAACTCCTAAAACAGGAAGTGCATCCAATAGCACCAATTTCTTGCCCTTTTTTCTAGCAACCTTATCAGCCATGCAAGCCTCCAAACCAGTGGCATTGCCGCATAAACCTTTGTTGCCTTGGAGTGCCTCAAATGGAGCCTCTCGGAAGGCTTTGATGTTAGGAAGAGGACCCTCCAATAGATTGTAGGATACATCGACTGACGTCAAACTTAACATACCAGCAAAAGTAGATGGCATGCTACCGTAGAGCTTATTGTGGGAGACATTCAATGTTTCTAGCTTTTCTAGTGCTCCAATCTGGGGTGGTATCTTGCCTAATAGCATATTATGACAAAGATCAAGACTTTGAAGGCTACGGACTTGGCATAGTTCTACAGGAATGCTATCCCCAAGTCTATTATTGCTCAAATTCAAGCTCAATAGCTTCGAGCAATTCCCAAATCCTCTAGGAATTGAGCCACTTAGATTATTTGTTGCCAAGTTCAGAATTTTAATGTTGGTAAGGTGTCCAAGTTCTTGAGGAATGTGGCCAGATAGTTGGTTATCATACAGATTAAGCTCAAACAACGAAACAAAAGTTCCAAATTCCACTGGAATCTCTCCAACTAGATGGTTCGAAGAGAGGTCAATTCTAGATAGTCGAGTTGCCTCTACCAATCCAGGTGGTATCTCTCCAGACATATTATTGATTGACATTCTGAGACTAGTTAGTTTATGACACTTCCCCCATTGTTGAGAGAGCTCACCATAGAAATTGTTACGACTCAAATCAATGTAAACCAAGTTTGGATACACGCCAAATTCTTCTGATATATTTCCAAAAAGTTGGTTTCCATCAAGCCTGATTCTGGATAAGCTACTACAAGTTTTGATGCTTTTTGGGATGTTTCCTGTGAGATTGTTGTTGTCTACAGCTAACCATTCAAGTACTCCACTAAAGCATAGGTTTTCTGGTAAATGACCGGTTAACTTGTTTTCACCTATCGATAACACAATCATACGTGTAAGATTGTTCAACCTTGGGGGAAGAGATCCAGTAAGTTGGGCTTCACGAATATTCAAAACCCAGAGGTTAACCAAATTTCCTATCTCCGTAGGAATTGAGCCGTACAATGGATTTTGAGATAACACTAACATCTTGAGCTTGGTCAAGTTCCCAATAATGGAAGGAATGTGTCCAGAGAGCATATTTTCGTGTAGCCACAAAATTTTTAAACTACTCAAGTTTCCAATAGAAGGAGGGATCGAACCAGTGAGATTGTTAGTGTACAAACTCAGCTCATTGAGAGAGCTAAGCAATCCTATTTCTTGGGGGATAGAGCCAGCTATTTGGGTTCTGCTCATGTATAAGGTTCTGAGGTTAATCAGTTGGCATATTCCAGAAGGAAAAGATCCAGAGAAATGGTTGGCGGACAATCTAAGATACGTAAGTCTCCATAGACTTCCAATGTGGGAGGGGATGGTACCATATAGTGAGTTGTTTAAAAGATCAAGGCCGAGAAGATAAGGAAAGGCTGAGAACTTAAGATTTGAAAGCGTACCTCTCAAACCATAACTCGTCAAGTTTATACGGGAGACTCTATAAGCATTGTTGCAACCAATTCCAGTCCAACCGCAGTGGTTGCTACCTACCACCCAGGATGACAAGACAGATTGGCTTTGGTTGTCAAGGCTAGCTTTCCACTTCAAGAGAGCCGTGGCTTCAGGTACTTCTTCTTTTGTAGTTGCAGAAGAAGCAAAAGTAGTAGATGTAAAAGGGAAGACCGCTGCAAGGCCGATGATGATGAGGGAAAAAGAGAGGATTTGGAACGAAACGAACAGGTTGGGAAGTGACTTTGTTGCTAAGGATGTCATTGTCGGAGGGGGGGTGAGGAGCCTTTTGGGTGCGTGGAGAGGTATTTATAGATAAAACTAAATGCTGGGGAACATTTTTTGCCATCTATCTAGAGGAATGAAATCTTCACTATCAAACAATTTTTCGACAAACTCTTAGTACAGGTCGTTGTGAAGAACTGGAATTTTCAACAGGCATCGATGTCAGACTAAATGAACTATTGACAATTTAGCTCCTTTGATGCCTCTGGACCTTTCAATCACCTTTTAACATCAACACAGCATTCATGGGGGGGAAGAAAAGTATTTAACAGAATGATCTGCCAATAGACTTGTCTTTGGGCTCTGCCCAACAAAACGAGTCCAGATTAAACTCACTGACTATTGAAATCGTTCAATTATGTTATTCGGACTGGAAATGCTTATGCTTACTGAGATATCACGAAGCGATTCATAAACAGATATGGTAGTTTCTTAAAAGTTAAAACCAATGCTACGTACACCTTTCCAATTTGTTAAAATCCTAACGTTTAGTTGGATATCATATCATAGAGAGAATGAGGAGAAGAAATTCATACAACTGTTTTATGGTCCAAATTACAATTAGACTTGATAATTCTATTGATCTGTCCTTGGGGGTATATTTGGCTTTCCTTCTCTTTGCAGTAGCTAGTTTTTTTCGCAATTGTCCATTACTTCTTCTTTTTTTTTTTCCTTCTTGAATTTCTTCAAGGAGTGAGTACCACTATGGGCCTCACTCCTTGAATTTCTTTGGCAACCCATCGTTGTCATCACTCATCTCCGGTCCATTTGCACACATGAACCCGCGGAGTTGGTGCTGTGGCAATCACCTAGCCAGGATGCTGGCCTAATGATGCTCTTGGTCTGGGATTCGAAACCCCCACTACGTACGTACCGTTCAATCGATTCATGTAGGATCACTCCTACGGGCAGGCTTTGCCAAAGCCCGACCGAAGCAACAAAAACTGGCAGATGATTCATTAAAATTGACAAACTATAGGACATTTCAAAAACTTCAATAAAAAAAAAAACAGATATATGATCCATTCTTTAAACAGAAATACAATGATAGAGGGAAGATCACACGAAGTCCCGGGAATAGGGCACGCGTGTATATATCCCTTCATGTTCCTCAACGGGCATATCCGTAATTCTCGTATGTGTTCGAGATGGATTGATCACCACTTATGTCACATGTCGATGCTTCATAGGTGCCGTGTCAACCCGTCAACCATTCCAGTTGGTGAAGAAGTGGAATTTCCAACATTACATTAATGTTAGATGCATTAGTGATGACTGATGAGCAATGGACGAAGTCTTGATGCCACTGAATTAAGCTTTCAGTCGCCTCTCTCCACATTACCATCCAACCAATATAACAGTTCAATTATGCGACCACGGATGAGGTCCGGAGGAGAACAGTTGGGGGTTCTTTTTTCTTAAATTCAATTGCTTTGACTAAGAGCATCTCCATTGTAATAATCAAATAGGTGTGCATAAGCAAACTTAACAATAATACTCAAAAAAATAGCTCACATTGTAATAAGCAAAGTTAAAAGTCTTTTAGCAAATAACTAAATTTCACCCATTCCATAACCAAACTTAACAACATTTACCAATAACCAAAACTCAATAACCAAACCCAATAACCTAACTCAAAACTTATTAACTCAAAAACACCCCATGTTGGAATCGTCTCATCGAGACGAATAATTTGGTGTGATCGGATAAATGATTGGAATTCGTTTGCGATTGGACATAGCTGCATTGTGTATTGTGGGATTTTTTTTTATAAGGATGCATAAATAACCAATGTGGAGGTAGAGGTTGTTAAGTTTGATTATGAACTAAATGGATAATCAAATGCTGACGTGGCACATTTTGGTTATTGATTTTGATTATTCCCATTGCGGATACTCTAATTAATGCACTAATGGGAATAATACTTTTCTAAACATAGACTTGACTCAGGGGTTAATCTTTTCCCTCTACAAGTCAAGCCTATAAGCCTAAAGTTGACTGATGGGATTTCTAATTAACTGGCTAGGTAAAGCTAAAATTTTGCTTCCAACATTGTCAAAAATCGTTTTATGTGTGCATTGTGTCTCTAATGGTGCAAATAATTTTTTTTTTTGGGTTGTAGCCATGGTGTGACTACATGAGTGAAACATTTCAAATATGACTTCTCTACGTTTACAAAGAAGGAGAACAACGATAAATACACAAGGAAAAAAGCTCTAAAACTATAATGACTAAACTACCTTTAACATAAAATAAGATTACAAAAGAATCCAAACAACATTATATATTCACAATGAGTTGTGGTTAGGTTAGTCTCAAGTCAATTGGATTAGGTTAGGACTTTGGCTCATGTCTAGCATGCATAGCCGTGGCCACAAGGCTAAATGGTTAGGGTCAAAGTCCATTCCACACTAAGTTTTGTGATCACTATAATCATTACATTCATTCACATTGCATTGTAATTTAACTATATGATAATTCAAGTAATTAAGTACTTATGTAATTCGGGCTAGGTTTTTGGCTTCTTGGGCTGCTTGTTGTATTTGGGTTTTGGATTTTCTGTGGGCTTTAATGTTATATTTATATTTGTTTTGACCATTTAGGTGATTTGGGTTAGGCCTATTGAGGGTTCTCTTTGTTGGCTGTTTACCGATAGGAGCTTGTTCTGTAATCATTTTTCTTATTAATAAAATTTTTGTTTCGGCTTTCAAAAAAAAAAAAGTACTTATATAATTCCTTAATTGAATACAAATACTTGTCATATTTTGTCGTGCACTTTTTAAAGTGTTTTTGCAATTCATGTGCCCAATAAAAACGTGATTATCTTACCGAGTTTTCTATATCCAATTCACTTGTATTTTTTCCCGAACCATCATTTGCATCAAAATTTGCAATGTGAATGGTTCGGATTATGTTTTTGAGCTCAGAATAGTACACAAACAAACAGAGGGCACAGCAGGCCCCTGGTTAATCCCATTAAACAAACAACCCCTTCTGACTGTTTTTTGAGACTTCGCGTTGAGGTTTTGGGAACCAAAGGCGCCAAAAAAACGAAAAAAAGGGCCACAAACACAACAGCCACTCACCGCGTGACACATCACCCACCTTATCAACGTTCACAGGACCCGGAAAAATCTCAATCCCCCGAATCTCCCGCATAATGGGGTGTGCCAGAGATGACTGCTTCTGCTGTTGCTGTCGCCTTCACCGCCGTCCGACTCCGCCCCAGAAGCACCACCATCGGCATCTTTCTCCGCTCCGACCGTTTCCACTCCCCCTCCGGTCGCCGCCGACGCCGATTACCACTGCGAGGTTTCCCCCTTCCCAATTTTGTCTGTTTCCCTCTCTTCGTCGATTACTCTCACAGTGACGGAAAAATGTTGTACCGTTGTCATACGGGTGAGATATTTCAAACTACTAGTGTAATTTTTTTATGGTAACTCAGGTGTCCAATGTACCCACTTGCTGGGAGCCCAATTAAAACGAGAGCAATGCCTCTGTATGGGCTGGCTTCAAAGGAGTTGATACCATCTGTGAGATTTCAAACCTAAGACTTTAAGAGTGAGCAAATCCCTTAGTCCCCGGCCTTGGCCGCAATCAAAGTACTAATTTTTACGTTTGTTGAAGTAAATCATAAGTTGTAATCATACAGCGGAAATAAAGAACCAAGATTGATTTTGGCGCAAAAGCTTTCACAGTTGTGCTGCCCTTCTGTGAGAAATGCAGTGGTCTGGGGTTAATTGGAAGTTCTTGTGGGTAAAGTTGAAAAAGGTCAGTTTTTTACGGGCCTAGCAGTGAAGAGATATCCCCACCTCTGATTATCATGCATAGACCCTTCCCATTTATATTTCCCCACCTCTGAATATCATGCATAGACCCTTGGGTTGAGAATCGGTGTACAGCGCTACAACACTCACACTTTGCATAATTATATAGCCGATGTATATTTAATTAGGTAGGGCTGTGAAAATGTTAACCAAAATCGCGTGGTTTTCTTGGATATATAATTCAATTCGATGTTGATAATAGGTCAAACAAACGCACTGTCCTATGTGCTTAAGTATTAATTCTTCTTCTTTCTTCCTTGTGATTTGTTTCTTGTATGATATTTTTTTTACTATAAGTCTATAACAAATGGAGTAGTACCAAGTTCTGATTTTGCCAGTATGGGGCAGTGAGAGCAGCACATACAAACCAACCTCTTGCATTATTTGCGAAAAGGGTGCGCTTAGGTTCAAACCTTCAATCCATCTTACTTGAAAATATTTTATATTTCTTTAACAGGGTTTTTAGTTGACAGGGTTTTTAGTTGCTCCGTATGAAGTTTTTCTAAGTATAGGTTGATTATCAATTTTTAACTGTCCTAATCAGAACAACTTTGATTAGTTGCTGCGTACATCTTGCAGTTACTAATGACTCTAGTAGGACTGAGGTACCTCCTGGTGATACCACTGAAAGATCAGAAGCTGATAAGATTGTTGATGGTTTGGACTTTGGTGAGCTTTGTAATGAGTTCGAGTGCATTAGTAGCCCCTCCGTGGAAGCTACAGCAAGACAACTTGTGCGTGATATCTTAGAGCTTCGTGAAGGCAATCGCGCCCTTGGAACCTATGCTGTTGCTGTCAAGTACAAGGTGTATACACTTTTTATCTTTTAGATATTCTATTCTGTTTATTTGTTTTGCGGTTCCTTAGAATTGCTTGTTTGTTTAACGATTATTCTTCTGAGGACCTGGATTTTACGATATGAAAAACATTAATATATAGGTTAATATTTCTTAAAAATCTCAGAGTTACAACTCTCCCTTGTCAACTATTACAGCAAAATCTGCAAAGTTCCTGAATTCTCTAAATCTTCAATTCACTCCAATAACAACCTGCGGTGAGGGTACAATAGGATTTTTAAGCTAAACATGCCAGTGATTAAGCGACTAGAATGAGTGCCCAACTACTGAATCAATAGAGGTTTGAACAGAAAACAATAGCATGACACGATAATTTAAAGAATCAATATCAAAATCCCTCAACTGCTCATAAGCAGACACTCTAGGGGCTCTCTATTCTCTGAGAGCACGGATGGGCCTCTACTGTCTCACAGGTACTCTTAGAGAATATGCAGAATGAAGCTTCTTATTGATTTGAAGCTTTGGTATTTCTAACTTGTCTTCATAGCAGCATTTTGACTTCTTCTGGTAATTGCTCTGGTCCTGTTTGATCCCTGTACCATCCAGTTTCCACAGGAGAAATTTGTATTGAGTAGTGATGATAAAATTCCCTTACTAGGAACAACAGTTACATGAAAATGGTTTGACAGATTCACTTATTTCATTATTACAATTGCCACTGTCTTTGTTTATCCTAGATGTAATTTTTTTTGATCAGCAAAAATAATTTCTTTGTTTATCCTTGGTGTAATTGATATCTATCATTTATGAATGTTGAAATTTTCCTCACCACCAATTTCAGGATCCTGTTAGAAGTTTTACTGGACGTGAGAAGTACAAGAGACCACTTTGGATAACCGATGCCCTAGAGAGGCCAACTGTGGTGAGGATTCTATTCTGTAGTGGTTTATTTACCTTTCTATGTGTTTGGTCTTTCTTTCTCTCACTTCCATCCCTTGATCAGAATGTTACAAAAGAAAATGCTTTTATTTTGAAGTTATTAGTTACGACTGCTTTGCTCTGTTCTATTTGACTTGGATCACCTGGTAAAATTACCATTTACAAGTCTTGAAATGATATCGAAGCATGTGTTTGACTAGTCTCTATATCTATCTTTCTAATCCAACTCCCCAAGGGAAACCAATATGGGCATTTTCGGGTAAAGTTTTACCCGCTGCATCCCTACTAAAAGCCTTGAATCGAGTCTGTAATAATAGGAAGTTGTATTAGTGCAATGACCAGCATAGGTTGGGAATTTGATGACTGTGATGCAATCATCTTAGGTGAAGTTACTGTGAGTGTGGTAATAATTGAAGTATGTCCCACATGGTGAAGCCAGTTGGTTGAGTTAACCACACCCTTGAAGATGGTGATGCCCTTGTGAACCTCAGAACTTTCATCACAACTGCTGCTTAGGAAGAGGTTCGTGAAGCTTGCCTTCAACACGAATCACTTTGGAGTGGCTTACTCGTTGGAGGTACCTCATCAATGCTGCCACGTGTCCTTGACACATCACCCTAATGTAGACTACGTGTTCGATAGGGGCCATCTATTGAGATCTGCGCGTACCAAGCACCGTAGAGACAAGCTGATTCTAAGAAGGGATGGGAATGACCAAACCACCACAACGCAATCCTGTACTGTGACGTTAAAAAAACCTAAGGCTGGGCTTAGGCATGCCATGTAGTACCACAGGAGTCTGAGGTCTTGTGGCTTGGCGCCGAGAGAGGAAGCAGATGCTTGGGGTTGTGCCACCATAGCACAACTGCCCTGGGCCAGTCCACTGAGAGATATAACCACTATATTGAGGATTTTGTATTGATGCGCGCACAGCTAGAAAAAAACGCTGATGGAACTGATGCAATCCATAATGAAGACCATGGGTATTTTGTATTTTCCGAAGGTTGAAAGTCATGGTATATATTCCATTGTTCGTTGAATGGATCTACTAATTTACATAAATTTGCACCTACGTACATTAACCACATGGTTTTATTAGTTGCATTTAGTCGATGTCCTATTCATTCATTGTTCTAGACCTCCAGGTAATAAGAATAGTCTTTGAAGTCATTGATAGGTTATGCTTTGTTCTAGACCTTTGGAAAGAGGAATGGTCATTTGCATCTAACACTACTTGTGGAGTCTATAAATTGATGCAACTTCAAGAGTATGAATGAATGATTGAATATGTACAAAATCCTGCAGCTCTAAGCTTTCAAGGTTGTGTGATGCAATCCTTTTTCTTTGGTTGTGATGATAAAGAGGCCCTAGGTGTGATGCCTAAGGTTGTCTAGGTGTGAGGCCTAGGACTCTTTTATTTATCTATTGTTCACGTACAGTGTTCACAGCCCCAAAACATCCCCTTTTCTTTGTGTTTGAGCATCCTTAACCGTACTCCAAATCTGTCCTACATTAGGAACAAACCCCATTACTGTTCGTAATGAAAATGATGCGTACCCTGCCCTTGCATTACGCATTTGTTCACCCATTCTCTCAAAGCTCTTGTAGTTGAGCCTTTAGGTTGAGAGTTTCTCCTCTGGTCCTTTCTCACTGTTTGACTTCTTACAGCATATGTGTGTACTCCTCTCCACTGACAATTCAAATCCCCTTTCCATTTTTTTCCTACACTTGTCTGGGATCACTTAGACAATATATGGACCTGGGAAGCAGAACAAAGATTGTTACAATTATCATAGAGTGTATTTGCTTTGGTCAACTAGCAGGTAGATCCATGTTCTGGAAAATATATTCTGAACGTCTTGTTAGTTGTACAAACCAGTTTCTTTGTTGACCGATCTGTTGTCTTTTAAGGTGGTCGAACCTACCCAAAAACTTGCGCGAGTGGTGTTATCTCCTGTCTACTACCTGAAGACTAGAATGCTTGGCTGGTTGACCAACTTTTCATGGTCAACGAAATCGGAATTCCCAGTCGACCACAATGGTTTGAATTTGAAATCCTCTGGCCATTACAGGCTCTTTGGGCTTACTTATAGCTTACACTATAAGTACCCAAAATGTCTTCCAAATGAAAAGGTTGATGGATTGAGACTGACCTCAAACCTTCATTGAAGGTATTAGATTCATCTCTTGGAGATTGGCTTGCTAGATTTTATGTTGACCTCAGGTAAATGCCTTTCAAAATAGAAAGTTCGATGAAAAAGGTACGCACTTATTGCCTCCACAAAATTGCACATGCGTGTCAGTTAGCTCAATGTCTATGCATATGAAACTATAAACGAATAACTGACCATCGTGCTTTCAATATATGAGAGGTGATGAATGGTTTACAACCTGATGCTTATTAGTACAATACTTAAGAGAGTTAAAATTGGTAAATCAACTTATATCTACGAATGAGTTTGGTACTGAAGGCTTCATAAAAATTAAATGAGAAATTTGTTATAGTTGTCCTGGTTACTAACCCCTGTAGGAAACCTTGAAACTGTATTTGAAGTCTTCTTTTCAAGTGATAGCAACATATACGTTTTCTGTGTGCTTATCTTCCAATTTTCAGTTGTTTTTTTCCCTTGTGGATCTTTATCCCATTTTCTTTGTTGTAGACTGTGCAAGAAATGGTGATGTTGTCAACCAGTGTGCTGAGTATTAAGTGGACGATAAAAGGGAAGCCTAAATCTTTACTTGCTGGTATAGGAGGAGACTTGATTATTAAAGTTGCTTCTCAGTTTACTCTGAACCAGATCAGTGGACAAGTGATCGAGCACGAGGAGTTTTGGGATTTATCGGCTTCATCACCCATTGCTCAAGCTTATTTCTGGACGTCGCGCCGTCTTTTCGCTACAATCGAGTCTGGGAAAGATGTATCCGACTTTGTTAAGGACATTACCAGCCGGTTTTCAGCACCAAAAGAGAACTTAGAGATTTACCCAGACCCTTCTGGTGATCCAACGAAGGTGAGTTCTTCTTTAGAAGCTCTCTTTAGTTATCGGTTTATTTATTTCCCACTCTACCCTTCATGCAGTAATTCTTACGCATCTGTGGCACAAGGTCACATGTACTGATGTCCCCAAAATTCCCACACCCCCTTATTCCGGTGTATCTATAGTAACTCGGATTTTTTAACGAAATTCTTACATGATCCAACGGTTGTGGAAGCACCGGAAGGGAGGTGAAGGAGATTTTGGGTACGGGTGATCTTGGGCTGAGGAGTTTTCCTAATTTGTACCATTGACTGATGGGGTTGTGTTCTCTTCTTGGTGATTTACAGTTCTTTCAAAGGGACGACAGTTTCCAAAGAGATGCCTACCAAATTGCACTATTCTTGGCAGTTCTATATTTCGTTGTACAGTTTCTGAGGACAACACTTTAGAGCCTACTTGGGTTACAATCTGAATATGTATAGTTGTAATTATTGGCTACACATGCAGATAATGACTGCGTCATAGTATTATGTAACGACCTTTTGTACGAGAGAATTGTGTTGGCTGTTCTTTTTTTTGTTCGGCGAAAGTCAGCATTGTTAGTTGAAGTTAGTGTGGTTTTTAACCCAACCCGATACACTAGAGTACATGGTGCTCGTCACTCCATTTGCAATTGTCAGCAAAGCACGAACTGGGCCATAATTTGCTAGGCTTGTGGGCAAAAAGTACCACTTCTGTTGGGAAGGAGACAATAGTGTTGTCAAATTCTGTTCAACCAGTCAGAAAGTGGATGACATTGCTCAACCTTATGTGAGGCACACATATGGTTCTACTTTAATTATCAGAGTCATTCATTTTGCAGAGCTTGATTTTTTATATGATTCTTGCCAAAGACAACCTCAATCTCGCACTTAAGTTAATCGAATAAAGAATTTTAGACCAAGAATTGTATGATTGTCTAAGTATTTAACAATATTTAATTGAGCTTATTGTTCTTAGGAGTGGTCAAAGAATTAAGCTTACAAAATGAGTTGCTCCTATTCTCACCCATTTCGGGTTAAGAATATGTGAAAGAAGAACGGTTCGTTCCAAAATATGAAGTGGGAGACCAGGGATGTCATGACAATTATACTTGAATGGCTATTTGACAATTCAGTTTGTTCACACATACTTTTCTCACATAGATCGCGCACAGATCTGTGTGTAGGGCCCACTCCAGATTTTCACACAAATAATCCGAGCCGTTCGTTAAATGTAAAACATTTTTTTAAAGGCTTCCGCAGAAAATCAACTCAATCCGATATCTATAGGTGCTCAATTCAATCATCTAAAATAAAAAGTTAGATGATTGAATTGAGCACCTATAGATATCAGATTGAGCTGATTTGTAGCGGAAGCCCTTGAAAAAGTATTTTACAATTAATGAACGGCTCGAATTGTTTGTATGGGATCCGTAGTGGGTCCCACAATAAATCTGTGCACAAAATTTGTGCATTTTTCTGTGGGTGTAGCATTACTGTTGACAATTACTCTGCACCTGAATTGATTTAACAGCTTGGGAATGCATTCTTCTGGTACGGAGTGTGTTATTAGGGCTGATAAAATAAACAATGTTACTACAGTTAGAACTCTTATTTGGATCGTAAAAGGTTCCTTGATTTTTTATTTTTATTTTTTGGGTAACTAGGTTCCTTGAAATTGTTTGTCCTATAAACAAACTAAATTTGGGCATTATTTGAAACTTGTGAAGCTTTCAAATTAAACAGGAGATCGAATTGATTGAAACTCGTTTGAGATCGAATGATAGACAAGCCAAGATAAAACTTCATTTTGAAGATTGCAAAGTTTTCAAATAAATGTTGAACAATTTGTTGCTTGGCTCGTTCGACTCATTTATCAGCCATAAATATTATAGATTTATTCTAGTTTTTACGTCCCCAGCAATTTAAGTACTACTATCATTTTAGGCCGGAAGAAATAAGGATATAATAAACAAACAAAGTATATAACCGAAAAACAAAGTATAACCGATTAGTCCAGATCACTAGATAATTACGTTTAGTTTTGCAAATTACTGTAAAATTTATGAGGTTCTCCAGTGATGTGGAGAAAAATACTCCTAGAATTTGGGCAGTGAGATTTTTTGAGTTAACATGTTGAAATTATACAATAATCCTAGAGTACTGTCACGTGGTATTCCGGATTATTTTACAACTATTTATTTTATGTGGTATAGTACCTACACATATCGGATTGTGCTAATTTTTCGCATGTCTACTCAATTTTTTTTAAGATTATTGAACGAATCCGTGCAATGGCCAAAAGGTGCGGTGAACGTATCATTTCTGTAATTTGTTCCTTAGCTTCAAATTCCTAGAGTCTTTTGAGAGCTCCCTTCATTGTCAATTTGTCATGGTAAATTGGTAATGAACTCCAATCCTTTTTCCCATTGTTTTGTCACTTCTAATAGTGTATCTTTGGAATATGGTAGCTACCGTGCATCGCTAGAAAACTATCTTTGGAATGCTTTGGATCTATCATCTATCTATACTATTTTGGCCTCATTCTTGTGAACGTAATATTTTTTTTGTTTTGTGTGTTCTGTTTGTTTTCTGAGTTTTTGTTAGATTTCGGTGATATTTTTGAATTATGCATCTGTCTTGATGAGAGGAGTCTAAATTATTACCAAAAGCAAAAAAAAAAAGCTAACAAAAGATGAAAAAAGTATTAAATAACCATCTTATTTGTCTAAAATGCCATCTTATTTGAATTTTTTCAACATTGGTCCATATTTTTATATTTTTTGATTCGTCTCGTCGAGACAAACGATTAATTTTAAAAATTACGATAAAGAGCTACAAATTACTGAAATAAGTTTCAAGTTTCCAAGAAGGCAGCCTTACGTCCCCTTCACATTTTCTTCCTATGTGAAATGCCTGTTTTGCCCCTAAAACTCAATTTGCCAACTGGTGACTCATCTTCCTCCCTTTGAGAAAAGCTACAAACCACCATGGTGCATTACATGTGCGTAATAGCACTTTAGAGCGTGGTCAAAGATGGGTTAGTATGACAGCAGTGAGATCGGTGGAGCAAAGCGATGGCTGTGCACGTGTACAAGGTTTTGGGATTGGTCTTCGAGGGAGAAGAGAAAATTCTATTTGCCTTCCTTACTTTTCTAAAATCACAAACCTTTAAAACGAATCGGGGCAAATTGAGAATTTAAAGTGGGGTCAATTAGTATTATTTGGGTGTGAAGTATAAATACCCTTGTTGAAAAATTGGATGGCAATGGGGTCAGCTGACCCCATTTCCATTTTCCTCCGCCCTAGCCGAGAGGGTCTAGTTTAGTTTAGTTATATTTGTTAGCTCTCTTTGGACTTAATGTCTGCAATTGGTATACTATGGACCAAAATGACACTTGCTTTGAGGACCAAAAAAGTAAATAAGCCAATTTCTTTTCAAATAGCAAATTTTGGAAAAAAATCAAGAGAAAATAACGGCCCAGGACATGTTTAGATAATTAATATCCATTAAAGACATGCTAAGAATATTTAAGAATATTTTTTAATGCTAAAAATGTCTTTGAAAAATATTAATTATCAAACACGTCCTTGGCCGTCATTTTCCCAAAAATCAGCGACAGTTTTGAGGGTTGGACTTTGGTGAGGACTGGGCCTTATCGGTAAGCCCAACCCATAGATGAACCTTTCTTTTAATTTTTTTTTCCCTTTTCATATCTAATCTAACCTGTTATTCTGTTAATAAAAGAGAGAGCTAAAAGGGTTGGGAATTTTTGGTTCGATTTTTCCAATTAGGCCCCCGGAGTGGATGGGTTATAGGTTAGTGTTCGGGGGTATTTACGTCAAAGGGCACGAATGAAGGCTGTTTGGATCTGAGCCCTATATATTCTATTGTAGATCAGATGGAGCCATGTGCCTTGCCTAACATCTTCAACATTGGAACGATCCAGGTTTTCCTCTCTCTCTCTCTCTCTCTTCGTCGCTATTCATCTGGATTCTTATGGACGATGCTACGCTTGTGAACCCAGGCCTCTCAGCCATGCTTCTGATGCCGTGCGAGTGTTCGCATACTCCATCGCTTGGTTGACAACGTTTAGGGTTTGGATTGCCTCAAATCGTTCCTGTGCCTGTGACTGCGATTCACGGTGAGTGCTATTTGCGAAGCAATTCCTACGATTCACGGTGTACGCTTAGGGTTTGGTATGTGTATTCTTTACCGATTTTTCCCATTAAGTGCTATTCGGGATGCAACTTCATGCTGTATTTTGATTCTTTTCTGTGCAGCTCGAGTTTGTTTGAGTTGCTCGATGAGTTTAGGGTACTGTTTTCTTATGAATGATTCTGTTTTTAGGAGGTCCTTTGCATGTTCTTTGGTGCTTTTGCTGTTTTCATGGATGTTTTGTGAATTTATTTCTTCTATTGTTGTTGTTTTTGGTTGATTTTGCTTTGGGATCAGATTTCTGTGTGATTGGATTGTGTATTTTGTAATTGGGTCTGGTTCTTAAATGGCGGTTGTGTTATATTTTTTTGTTTACGTAAAAATTCATAACTTTTCTTTTGTGTGAGATTGTTGTTGGGCCGCTGAAGAGAAATTCTATTTCTTAGTTCACAATTTTGTTTACCTCAAATTGATAAGTTTCGTAAGTTCAAAAGTCAGGGCTTTGTATGGTCTCTGAGTTCTAGAACACACGTTTATAGTTTCTGATATCTCTTTTGTATAAGATTGTTGTGTCCTTGATAACTTCCAAAGTCATGGCTTTGGATTTTTAGTACTGTGTTTAATTTTATCTTATATCTTATAGTCTAACAATATGGTAATTGATGCTCCTTTTATTCGTTGGACTTATATCTAACCTTGTAATTAAAAGGAACATTGGATGGGTGCGGATTTTTGGTTCTGTTTTTCCAATTGAGCCACTGGATTGGAGGGGTTCTGGCTTTGCCTTCAGGGGTATTAATGTCAAAGGCTATGGATGAATGTTGTTTTCATTTGAGTCGTATATCCCATGGAATAGATGAGGCCACGTAGGGAGCGAGACATATTTTGCTCTACCTCTTTCTTTCTGTCTCTCATTCTTCTCGATGAATTCGATCTCGCAATAGATTTTTGTCTGGGAAATACATATTAGGAATCGCCTTTTGTCTCTCTCCCGCTGTGTCTTTCTCAATAGCTCTATTGTAGTTTGGGTGATGGAGAGCGAGCATTTGACAAATTGAATTTTTTTGTACCCATATAGAGTTGTATGACAAATTGAATTTCCACTTATAGGTGTTGGTTGTTGATGGTACTTAGTAGTTGTTACAGGACTGGACCTTTACTGGTTTAATGGTTTGTTTTCCCCTTTATTTTTAAGGTTCAGTTTGGTTATTGTTGCTTTCAGTAGATCAATCCATATGTATTCGATAGCTTTTACCACGAGGTGTAGGTGGTTTCTCGAGAGTTGTAACATGACTGTTTGGATTGTATTAAGGCATGGCTCAAGATCATGGATTTGTGTTGTCAATAATGTAATGGGGTGGGGTTGGAGCAAATTCTGTGCAGAGCACCAGCTTGGAAATGTTTACAAATTGATTTTATCATGTGCAGACGTCACATTTGCCTTCTACATTTGACCATCAACTTGCTCGGACCAAATTTGTGTACATTTGTTGAACAGAGATTTTTAATACCAAGGTATGACTGTAAGTTACTAAAATTCCTTGGTTCATTTTTTTTACTTAGGTATTACACATTGATAAATTCCTTGGTTTATTTCTAATCAATGTTTTTGGTTACAAATTTAAACTATTCTGTGGGAATTTCTGAAAAGACTGTGTCCAGTTCTTGATCATTTAAACATCGATAAGATTTCAATTGAAATGGGCAATCAAACTTGGAACATTCTTTCTAGCAACCTGTCTCCCAACTATCCTATGTTCCTTCAATTTATTCAAGCTCTGTAGCTGGAATGGACAGATTATGTTTTTGCTGCGCTATTGGCAAATCATAAAGTTAGTGTCGTGGTGTTCGACGCAATATAGAGTAGCAAGAGAGTATACGAATGATTATGACTTAGTGCTGCTACTTGTACTTCTGGTTGACTAAGGTGAGTTTTGGAAAATAATACAATGCTTCAGTTATATGTGCAGTATGCGCAATCATATGTGTTGAAGGGATTTATAAACTATTCGGGGAGAATAGTAAGGAATGCATGTGCAAAATATTAAGTTAGGTTGTATAACTTTTGTATTAGCTTTCAAAACAGTGTTGGCTTGTCTTTTGCTGTAGAATATTAATCCAATAAAATTTGCTTGTGTTGCTATTGCAAATATATTAGTTACTCCCATCTAATCCCGTTAAACACAAGCACAAGAAAGAATAGTACTCACATCTAATCCCGTTAAACAATCTTAACAAAATAAACGTCAAAGCAAATCTTTTGGTGTGCATGATTTGCAACTATGTCTAGCTTAAATACATTTGATCTTTTGCTTCAGCTCTTACGCTAGACAACAAAGCAAATCTTTTGGTCTCAATGATTTGCAGTGTTGTCTATTCACCAGGCAAATTTTTTGGTTCAGACAGTTTGCTCCTAAGCTTTGGGATTATTAAGTACTTGTAAATTTCTGTAAATAACTTTTGCACACAGTTTTGCCCTCCAAATAGTCCAATTTAGTTATTTCATATCATGCAAATATATGAAGTAAAAAGAAATTCACGGGCACGAAATCATCGTGTGAGCACGACGGCAAACACCTAGTCATATATATATATATCCATTTTCCAAGCCCAAGGGCGCGATAATTATAAAGGTAGTGTTTGGTTGAGAGTTTAGTTTAGTTTAGTTTTTGTAGTGGGTGGAGAGAGAAATAGAGTAATGATTGAAAATAGGGGTACTGATTGGAGAGAGATAGAGAGAGATGAGAAAGTAATAATTGAAGAAATAGAATAATGATTGGGGAAAGAAGTAGGGTAATGATTGGTTTCCAAAACTAAAACTAAAAATAGAAGGCAACCGAACAAAGCCAAACCATCTCTCTCTCTCTGGTGTTTTTTGTTGTTGTTTTCTCCGTACCAAAATACTACTCTACTCGTAACTGCGGAAAAAGAACGCCATTAAAGGTAGCCTCTCTCTCTCTCTCTCATGTTTTTGTTTTTGTGTATACCTTTCTGAGATCTCCCTTTATATGATTGGTGCGGGGGTTTTGAAATTCTCTCTAGGGTTTCGCGGGAGAAGAAGGTGATGGAAACTCCGATGCTCGGACGTGGTGTTGTCGGCCGAGTGACCCGCTCACGATCGAAAGCAAAGGTAGCTTTTCTCTCTCTCTCTCTCTCTCTCTCTCTCTCTCTCTCTCTTTGTCCTTTTAGACTTTCTCAGATGTGATTGCTGCGGGGGTTTAGAAATTGTTGGGTGTTCCTCCCTCTATAGGGTGTCACTACAAATTCTGAGGAGGAGGCGATGGGCTTGACATCAGAACAGCGGCAGGAATACTCCCGCAAGGATTTCGATTACCCTGTATGTATAAATAACTGTATTAATTGTGTACAAATACTACTTTTTCTTTTTCTTCACACGTACTACTTACTTCGCTCTCTCTCTCTCCCTCGTTGCATCCTCGCCATCCTCACGCTGCAGTGTATTTATGCATGTTTTGTTCTTTTTTTTTGCTTCTGTTGATGTGATGGATACAGGAGTTTTATCGTGGACCTTCTAGCGACCCACCTATACACATTATTTTAGCTACAGAATTCGATCCAGATTTACCGGCTAATTTCTCCCGTCAGATAAAAAACTCGGCCAAGGCTATGGATTATTACAACAGTCGATTCGTAAGTAGTTGATTCTTTCTTCTCCTGTGTGTATGTGTGTCTTGTTCTTGGTTTGTCAATTCGTAAGTGTTTGATTGTTTCTTCTTCTCTGTGTGCGTGCATGTCTTGTTCTTGGTTTTTGGTAACTACCTTGTGCATGATTTTGGACTATTGTAGAACTCAAACTACGTCGAACCTTTTAATCCCCTCCTGATGACAACGCGGGAGGTTGGTGGTGGTTATTTGGATTTCGTTGTCATAGACACCCATAAATCAGGTCGACATGCCAATGAGATGTTCCAAGCTATCCTGTATACCTCTTCTGGAAAGGAACCCGAGGTCCTGATGTGCAGACCTGAATACATGCCCCCTGGCACCAGGAAAGGTTACCGCCCCTTGAAAGGTACCCTTTGTTTCGCTCTATTGTGTGTTGTCTGTACATTGGTATTACTGGATTGTGTATGGTCCTATGAGCTATCCTATACTTCTACAATTGCTGCATTGTGCTGGTTTTGAGATGTAGTAGCAAACATCAATAGGTTGAGATTGCAAATATTGATTTTGAATGGGTCACCATGATTTGTATGTGTTTGGCCGTATAATTGGTGTATCTAAAACCTTGGTTGAGGTGGTTAGAATAAATTGCATTGATTGACGGATTGTAGTCATGCAACCCTGGTGGATATATGGAAGTGATAGTTAAATTTGGGAGGCTCATTTGTTACTTGATAAATCAATCTGGATTTCATCTTGTGTTTGGATTCTTGTGAAGACTGGATTTGAGGATGATTCAAGTTAATTGTTCAGACGGTGTGGTTTAAGATGTGTAGTTGATTAGTATAATCGATAGGCCAAAATGTGATTTACAGTGCCACAGGACGTGTGATACGGAAACAAACATAAATATCTTCCAGTTTAAGGAGTTCAATGAAACAGTTCTGGGATTTCTGCACAGATGATCCACTACCTTTCGCATTCAAATTACTTCTTAATATTAATGGTTGTTAAGGCATACATTTCATGTGTCAAGGTGTTATTAGTTATTTTGATTCAATTATGAGTATATCTTTGTAGAAGCACACCTTGTTCCAAATTGTTGTTACTGTTGGACAATCCTACAATTTTTTTAGATTTTCTTACATTGACTTTTCAGTATAAACAATCATTTTGGGACATCAAAGAAATTAAAAATTGGTCAAACAGTTTGCATTGGAGGTTGTATTTGTTAACTGAAATGCATATAATTGGTTTTATGAATAAAGTAATAGTACGATTAATTACGTATTATTGACAATAAGAGTAACTGTTCTGTTTCGTGGATCTTCTATGTGAGTGCCAAAATGTATATGTAATGTTCTTAGGCATTTTCCATATGGTGGACCCAAGGGATTGTCCATCCCATTGAGTGTACCGGAAGGAATCCAAACACTTTCGATTTGTGAAGTCTTGTCAACTGGCAATAGGGTAATTCCACTCACTCACACCTAGGCAATTGCTTCCCTTAATCAACTGCACTGTGTGGTAGGAATTGATTCGTAGAGTGGACTGAATGCAATTATATGCAGAGGTATTGGAGTGTTTATGCGAGGCAATTGGTTACACTGAAATTTTTACGGGCTTTATTAACCTTCCTGCTATTGTGCTATTTGCAGTTGGTTGGTGACATTTGACAACAATGGCAATATGCTCTGGAAGGTCCATTTTTATGGTATTTGTGTGGAGTGGATCTCAACTTCTTAATGTACGGGATTTCGAAAGCTTATTAGCAGTAGTATGTTTACTATGTAGTGCATGGTTCATTGTAAGTGGTATCTTTGTGGGGTGGATTGTATCTGTCTCTGTCTGCTTTTGGATGTTAACAAACTACTACTATGAAAGACCCACTTAGCTTACAGTTTGGTTCATTTGGACGGTATGTGTGTGGAATGGATCACTTCTTTTTACTAATGGATTTTGAACGCTTATTAGTGGTAGTATGTAGGATGGATTGTAGCTATCTCTGCTTTTGGATGTTAACGAGGAGTACAATAAAAGACCAACTTAGCTTACAATTTGGTCATGGCACTTCTCTGCCATACATTGTCATTCGAAAGTGTCATCTACTTATAAAGTGTCAAGTGTCAACCCATTATTTATTCGATCTAAAGCCATGTTTCCTCGTCTCCTTTCTCCTTCTAATTCTCCAATAGTTTCGTTCCTACGTAAATTACGTATTGTACCAATTCATACAATTGCAACCTATGAAGCACCGACACTCCAAAAGGGCGCCGTACCCACGTATTGGACATGGGGACACGGCGGGGACACACCTAAATTCGTATTGGACACGCCACGTGGCGTGTCCAATAATTTATATAATTTTTTTGATAGGGGACACGGCGGGGACACGGCTAGGAGTTAAAATGTAATTTTTTCAAAAATTTTAGGGGTTAATATGAAATTATTCAAAACTTTTGGACTAAACTGTAATTATTCATTTAAAACCTATATTATGTTCCGACTGGTTCATTTTCTCATTACCTTTCAAATTCCAAGCCGAAGGAGACGACAAGCACAGACTCGGAGACTCCTCTCCTCTCTCTCTCTCTTCTCTTTCTGTCGTCCCTCTGTCTCTCGTTCCTCTCTATCTCTCGTCTCTGTCTCGTCTCTGTCTCTCTCTCTCTCTATGTGTCTCTGTATTTGTGTGTGCATATATATGTATTTTTATTTGAACCATGTTAATCTCATACATTAATCATTATTAATAGGACATGTCTACCTCAATGGGTGCAATGTAATGGTTAGTATTTATGACGAAATATGAATGTTAACTGTTAGTGTTTATAATCTATTATGTTAAAACTATTAATGGTTAGTATTTATGACGAAATATGAATGTTAAATGTTAAGTTGTTCATTATTTACGTTTTGCAATGAAAGCATGGAGAAAAGGAAAAAATATAAATAAATAAATAAATATATATTATATATACACATGGCGTGTCCCCCGCCGTGTCCGTATTTCCATTTTTTTAGAATTGCCGTGTTCCGTGTCCGTGTCCGTATTTGTGCTACTTAGATTGGAACAATTTAACCAAACAAATGTTGGACAATTTCCCCCAAGACCTTGAAAATAGGCATACTAGTGTCGGGCTGTGTGTTCGTGCAGGGCAAAATGAACACATCAATCAGTGATTAACTTTATTTATGGTAAAATCCCACTGTAATGAGGCCAAAAATTGGTTTGACCGGCTCCAACCGCGGGAGATGCTCAAAGTATCTATAAATGATTTGCCTCATATAGGACGTATAGTTGTGCCCCTGGTCCAATGCTTTATCGACTTTTTGCATCACGCATAAGCTTGGAAGTTAAGCATTTTTCGATGTTGTACATACCAAATTACCAATGTTCGGTGGCTCTGATTGATTTTCCTCTCAAAAGGGCCTAGAAATGCTTTTGTTGTATTGATTGATACCATGCCACTCTATTGTGCTGTCCCCGACTTCCCGTAGCTAAATATTACTTGTCGGTTGCAACAAATTAATATTTTGTTCTCATCTGAAGCATCCCAGTTCCTAATTATGGGTTCCATTAAAGATGAGTTGATCATGCCCGTTCACCACCAAAACCCCAATAATCTATGTGTAGTAACATAGGGCATGTCCATAGCAACAAGGAAACTATCACCTCACAACAATCTTATACCCAGCCCCAAGTATAAGCAAATGCTGGAAACAGAAAAAAGCTACACTACACTCCTAGCCAGACCTAGCGGGGGACACGCCACAGGTATATTTATTTATTTGTTTGTATCATACTATTATAAATCTTTCTATTTTTTTTTCAAGTTTAAGTTGCAAATTGTGGACAAAACTATACATTCATAGGTCCAATACATACATATATACCAGTATACCACACACACATATAGAAACACGTGGCATGTCGGACACGTAACCCAAGACTTTTAAGTGAGAACATATTTATCCCCAAATTTTTTTTAAAAGTTACAGATGCACTCCTGCCATGCCCTCATCCGTGTCTCACCTGCGTCACCCCGTGTCCCCCTCCAAAAATTACACTAAATTATGGACACGCTACGTGGCATGCCAGACACGTTTCTAGTCGTGTCCCATGCGTGTCCCCGTGTCCGGACAAGCTGATACGGCGACCTCCAGGAGTGTCGGGGCTTCACAGGTTCCATGCCTTGAGCATCTCAGAAATTGTGTATGATGAGTACTTTTGGACTTAAGCTGATGCATCAAATAAGGTCGATTTGGCTGAAGACTTCTTACGTTATGCATTTTGACAAGAGAGAATTCAGTTTATGCTAACCTCCATTTGAGGCAACTACTGAGGTTTATTTATCCCGAGGAACTTAGATTTCTGCAATTTAGTGTGGGTACGCTGTCTCGAGTGGCCTCTTTTTCCCCCAATAAATCTAGCGAGATTGTAAGTTAGATTTGATACTTTTTGCATGTTTTGGTTAATGTTCAATTGTTCATACATCTCTTCGAGAGATTCAGGGCTTCAGGGTGACCTTTTTATTTACTTCTAATCTTTGTCAAGAAGGTACATGAAGTTACAAGTTCCTTCATTTGAATATAGCGTCTTCACAGATGCACCTCTAATTTTTGCATATTACAAAGAGCATAGAAACACTGCTCGGGTTACAAGCCCTCAAAACTTATGGAATGTGGTCATGGCTATCATAATCTGTAAAGATGCTCATTGTCTTAGAAAGATGAAATTAAATACAATCAGCAAAAGGCTCGTCTTTCTGTATCATAGGTAGATTATCGTATATATGCCACTAGGGACTGATGTAGGACGTTTAATAAGGATCAAACCTTGAATCTTGTCTGCACAAAAGTAATTTACCATTCTCTTAAACTGGACAAGATCACTGGGCCACCTTAAGTTTTGGAGGCCTATGCTCTATGTAGGCTGCCCTCGATGTAGTTCAGTTTCATGTAATGTTTGGTTATAAGGATTTACTCCGATAAAGGGAACAGGGGGATCTGACTAGGATATCAACTATATTTTCAATAGGCAGGAGAATTTGATTCATTTGGATCATGAAAGTTACAGCAACGGGACACCCATCAACCATGTGAGTCTGTGACAGCTAAATCAAATACTAAAGCCACCGATCAAAGAAATAGCCCCATAATGTGGAGAAATAAACCTACAAAGAAAGGCTCCGTGTAGAATAAAAATAATAATCAATTCTTATGTGGGCAATATTTGACCACCTGACCTCTCAGTTGAAACTGTACAAGAGTAGCTGACTAGGACGTTATCTAGTGTGAAGTGAGATGTGCAGAAGAGAAGGATGAAGACTAGTAAACTAATATTGCAGTTGCTCCCTTTTACTTTCTAGTTATAATTCTAAAGAATTCATCATCTCCTTGGTACTATGAACTTTGTTAGAAGGAAACTTTGGAGTGCTGAGTTTACATGCGGACCAAGCTTACACATGGCCTAGCTTCTTTGGCAAGGATGTTTGTTTTGTGGTCGCACCTTTTTATGATGAATACATGCTATGAGTCTACTCATACGTACTTCTTTTACATGTTGCTAGCTCAAAAGAAATGGTCTTCGGCGCTTCTAGTATACGTTGTCTTAGTTGCTAACAAGTTGTAGACTTCTTTCTCTTTCATCTACTGTATTCTATTGTTGTAAGTTGGTGAAATGGTCTAGCTTTCTTCTAGCTTTCTTGTAACGATCCTTTGCTCTTCTCTTTTTTTTTTTTTTCCTTTTTCCTGACAGGTTGTTCAGGTATCCACCTCAAAGACAGGCAAACATGGACATGCAAAGTGTCACTTTGTGGCAATTGATATCTTCAATGGCAAGAAGCTTGAAGATGTTGTCCCTTCGTCCCACAACTGTGATGTAATGCCATGCTTTATTATTAGATTTTCTTATGTTTTAACTTTTACTTAGGCATTGTTTCTTACGTTATGAACCATGTAATTCTTCTCCCGGTTATGCATTTGCTTCATTGATTTTTGTTTTCTCCCCATGTCAATCGTACTGACTACCAGCTGATTGATATCTCTGAAGATGGTTTTGTGAGTTTTCTGTTATGATTCAATAGCGAGATATGGTTCATGGCAAAAGTAGTGTGTTCAACAGTGTCCCTTTCAAATCGCTAGAGAGAAAAGGAATTTGTTTTTCCTGTGTAAATTCCTCTAAATGGAATTAGAATAGGTGAGGTTCAACATAGAGGACCCATATCATTGTCCATTCTTGTGTAACTGTTTCGCCTCTGACCAATTGGACAATCGATGTGTGGTTTTAGAATGTTTTTGTTCTATGAATGCCCAGGAGAACTTTGTTCCCGCGCATTTTCGGCCGATGGATCAAGTTAACTTTTGTATCACTTAGAATTTTTACATGATCCAACGGCCGAAAACACATTGGTACATGGGTACAAAGGATTTGACGGGCCACTTTGGGCCCGATGATTGAAATCGCTCACTTTTTAGATCTTGTCGAGACTGTTATCCACGATAAAAATCACTTTGATAGACTGTTTGACAAAATTTCAGAGCACATTCATATAAATAGGTTAAATGGGAGTCGTGATCTGTAATCCTTTTTTTCTCAATACATACTTGCTTTGAAACAATAGTATCGAACCATACCTGATCGACGTGATTTTTGACATGGTAATCGGTCTCAACGACATCTAAAAGATGAGTGATTTTAATGATTGAAGTGGGTCGGAGTGGGTCCAGAAATGGGCCAACAGGATGGTTCAATCCATTTACATGGACTGGAAGGAGCCGTATCCGATACCAAATAAGACCGTTATTTGTGTGCAAGAATTTGGAGTTGTGGAAGTCCATTTTTGCAAGTTTCAAAACTTTTAGCCCAAAGTTTCCCAATCAAATAAGTCCATTCACACAGCCTTCATAAAGAAAGATTATTGAGTGCCCTTGGAGTAATGGTCTACACCATTCACAATGCATCGCATAACTTCGTCCCTTAACAAACACTAAAAGTATGGGTCCTGTAGTTTTCACCAACCACAATTCACTTGGAGTGCAAAGTGACCTCTTTTTTTTTTTTTTTTGACCAGATCATGTTTATACATAACTCAATCAACGATTTAGATCTTTTAAAAGCAAAATTTCCAAATCAAGTCGAATACAACCTGGCTGAACTACAAAATTCCTACTAACGCGATGAGCAGCAAGCCAGTGAGCAACTTGATTTTTCTCTCTATTGCACCACATAAAAGACCAAGCTCTAGACCGCGCCCAGAACCTGATGTCTTACACCGTGACCTTGCTTTAAGAACATTTTATAATTTTCTTGTACTAAGGGCCAGCTTGTTTGATTGCATATGAGGATCAAATTGGACTACATATCCAAGGGACTAAATATTCGGTATTTCGGTCGCCGGCCAAATTAAACAGATTTTTATTCCTTCATCGTTCCAGAAAACAGTCAGCTTCTTTTCTAATCTATAGAAAAACCCTTACTGAAATGGCTAAGAAAATGTTGAAATATCACTTTCGTGATTCCATCTGCTTCCATAGCATTTTGCCTCTCAATTAAGTATTGAGGATTGATATAAGCACATACCTCTGATTACGCGAATTTAAAAAGACGAATATGACATTGCAGAACTCATTCCAAAGTACATGATAACCTCTCCAAATTCGGTCCCCTACAGTAGTTATACGGTGTAACCCAGCAATACTCTCTACGAGGTGACGTAGAACCATACACGCACTTCCATTTTGTGTAACAAAAAAAATGTCTCGAGATTCCTGTGTTTGGAAATTTGTATATTATTATTAATCTACAAAAATAAAAGTACACCAGTTTTTTTGTACAGACTACAAAGAGAGGACCAGACTCCGAAAAAGGACCCATATTCTTGTCTAAATTGAGCAATAGAACAGACACTTTGAATAGAATTTATATGGCTACACCCAATTAACCTTCAATAACATATGAACCAAAGAGAAAAATCAGAGTAACAATTACAACTGAAAACAGATTATGAGAGACCTTTACTCGAGGAATAATTACCGTAGATGTAGGAAGCGAATCCCCAAAAGGTAATGACCAGAGACAAGATTTTGAATCCACTCATAGGGTCCTTCAACAAAATTACTGCAGCAAAGCTTGTGATAGGCACCCTCCCTGCATTGAGAACACCACAACACACAGTTGAAGACAAGAAAAGCACAGCAGTGCCTCCCAAAACTCCCAACTGAAAAGTAATAGCACCCCAGATAAGAACCATGATATACGAAACCTTTCCGCCCTCGAAACTCCTGGCCTCCGAACTCATCCCTTGGAAATCGTTGTCCATGATCATCCCAATTGTGGTAAACACAAAGGCGAAGAAAGAAACCATTACTTGTTGCTCTAAAACTACGTGGAACGATCTCCTGCCGAGTAGTTTCACGAAAACAAGCTATGAGAGAGCGAATATGAGTCCGTGGAGAGCGGCCCCCATGATATCCCAAACGAAGCCAAAGATGTATTGGCTGTCAGTGACATTCCCGTATCTATCAGAACTCGAATCCAATCCAATGATCACCATAGCGGCAGTAATGATCACAATTGCATTTATTGTAAAAGAGTTGATTTTGTTCTTCACAAGAACGTATCCAAACAGGGCCGAAAATGCTAGGACCGATGATGTGCAAAGAGAAGCAGTTGATGCTGGGAGATATGCATATGCATATGCGAACATGAGGTTATCAGCCGCAGTTATGAAACCCAACACGATATAGGAAAGCGTGAGTTTTATTGTAAGGGGAGAGGGAGAAGTTTTGCAAAAGAAGTATGTGGGAATGAGGATTAAAGCCGTTAGAGGCCACCCTGCAACAGCGACCCATGAAATGATCCATTCGCTCTTCCCTCCATTGGAGTAATATAAACGTGAGAGGAGAATAGAAGCAGGGAGTGCCACGAGCATTGCTCCGCTGATTAGGAGTAGTAGAACCCAATATGAGACTGGCTTGCTGTCATGTGTTTCCCTAACCATTGTCTTGTAAGTGAAAATCTTGTCCATTAATGAAACGGGTGGCTTTGGTGTTCCCTCCTCCATGCCTTCCCCTACCATGGATGCATGGTCATAACAAATACCAAACAGAAGCAATAGTGTCAGGTCTGATGTTTCCATGATGAAAGGTGCACGCATGAAAAAAACAAGAATGATGCATCTGCAGACTTTGAAGATGTATAACATACACAAACAAATGCTTGAACTTAAAACGATATTGGAATCTGGTTCTTTGTCGGGTGCAGAGAATGATAATTGGGTAGCAAAACAAGTTTCTTTGTTGGTTTCAGAGAAGTTTGATACATCCCAAAATGAGTACGATTGTCTCTACTAGAGCTGTAAGACAATGCTGTAAGACAATCCAATGGTAGGTTATCAGCTAATTAACGCTCAGTAGAATTCATTCAGAAAACTCATGGCAAATTAGCAACTGAACCACTCATAGCAACTAAATGGGCGAAGAACATATTGGCAAAGTGATGTAGTACGGTTAAAGAAAATGATATAGCCTTAGGATTTTAGTGGCATCCACACCAATCCTGATTGTACCCCTTTTGTAGAGAGCAAGTGGAGACTACTCAACTCTTGCTCTTGCACTGTCGGTTTTCATGAAAAATTTGGTCAAATATTCTGGACTGGTGGAGAATCCAGTGGGCATGCCCATCTTCATTAGTTGAACTAGCATCTTGGTGGTTTGAGAATAGATTTCGGAACTTGGAGAAATGTATCTGGGAGGTGTGTTTCTTTGCAACCCTTTGGTCTATCTGGATAGGGAAGAATGGATATATTTTCAACAATACATCACCTCAGGCATGGGAAGTGGCAGATTTAATCAAAACAAGAGTAGCTATGTGGATGAAAACTAAGTTTGATATCAAGATTTACACCGTGGAGGGCTTCAAAGGGTATCTTGATGGGATACGAAAAGTGAAGTTGTAATGCAATCTTTAGGGGTTTCTTTCTATCCAACTTTGGTTGGATAGTTTTTTTTCTTGTTGTACTTTCTCCACGATGTATCCCTTCGAGTTTATATAAAATGTTTCGTTTGCCGAGAAAAAAAAAAAATGCATTCAATATCATAAACTTCCAAGAACATTGTAGAGTCCTTCAAATAAACTGTTTCTTATTTTTGGGTACAAAACAGGCTCTTTCAAATGATAACTACAAATAAAGACCAAGTAATATCCTCACAGTATTATCTAACATAAAAATCCAAAAATAATAACTAATTGTATTCAATAATAACAACTAAACAGATAAACATCCAGCAGGAGCAAGCAGGAATGACCCGGACGGGATGTTTCTTGTTTCCTATCAAAAGGTCATGGTTTATTGCATCTTCGTTGTGCTTTTGCTAGATCTTTCCCTCTCCCTTCTTTAGTTCGGGTTCGGATATAAAACCATGGAATAGTTATTAAACGTTCTAGTTATCCATCCTTCAATCAGTCAATCTTCTTTTCAGAATAATAAGCTAAAAATAGTAAGTTGGCAATATGACCACCATCTATGCAGCATGGATACGGATACGGATTCGGAATACGAATACAATAAGATATAGAAACGCGGATACGTGATTTTTCAAAAAAAGTAGGATACGATACAATGGAGGATACATTTATATATATAATTTTTAATTCCTAAAATTTCATTAATGATTACAAAAGTTCACCATGTCATATGCCAAGCAAAAAAAATAATCGATTTGGGGTGAAGAAAAGTATATAGAGCACTAATTAAACTTTTAACCCATATATTTTAAGTAATAACACATTTACCCCCATGCGTATCCGAAACGTATCCAAATACCAAAAAATTAAATTAAATTCTGGATACTTTGAAAAACGTATCGGACATGTATCCGGGCATATTCGTATCCGATATGCGTACGATACGTGATACGGAGGCCAAAATAGAGTATTCATACTTCATAAACCACCATAGTTGGATGTGAGAAATACACTGGGTGCGAATTTCCCAGGATAAACACGATTGTTCTGCAGGATATATAAATTGGATAATTGCTTCTTCTCCAAGAAGAGAGGATTGTGTTCGTGACTCTGGTTGCAAGAGCAGCGAAAATGTCCAATGGCTGTCTTGCGTGTTTGAGTTTATTAACGATGTGAAACAACTCGCAGTGTGGTCTAGCCTATTGAAACATTCACAAAATAGTCCACTCGACTTCCTTCGATTTTTTTTTTTCTATTGAAAATTTTAAATTTTAGTATTTGTTCTTTAAGAAGTCAAAAATGGAATATGGGGGACACCTCTTGTCTCCCACTCACCGAACATGAAGTAGTCAATACTAACGATGTTAGCTTTTCGATTGGTGGGTGATAAGGCCATCTGGTGTCTCCCTTGCATGGCTTCTCAAGCCTCAACTTTGGCATCCTTTCATTGTTCATACTAATACTCTGGACTATCAATGAAGAAAATATGGTAATGTGCATAGAAATTGAATTTGATCTCTAGGCTTGCCCTCCCTAATTTTATTTGGCTTTGATTTGGGGGTATGGTTCAGCAACAAAACAGGTATAAGGGAGCCCCTGTATTAGTGGTATTATGAGAACAACCACTTTGTACATATTGCCAAAGGTTAGGTCTTTCTTCAATCGTCCCCCGCCCCTATCCCCCAATGATTGGGGACTAAATAGATTTTGTTGTTATTGTTGTCGTCGTCGTATATCTCCTTTGGAATCCACCACAAAATGGCATACATCATCGGTTCTTTGCAAAGAGGCATATATCCAAAACTAAAAAAGTCATAGCAAATTAACACCACAAATCGTCATAAAATTGGCACCCCTAAGCATAATATTTTCACCACAAATGGTGACTAACCTTTTCTCAAAACGGCATAACATTGTAACAATCACTTACTAGATGGTGCCCCTTCATAAGATTCATCACAAATTGACATAACGTTGAAGCTTACTCCCCGAAGGTTTGGTGACTAGCAGAACATAGGACTCATGCCTATAAAACATAAGGAATGAGCTTCTTGTCACCGTGCCCCTTGAAGGGAATGGGGATCTGTTAGGACCATGGGTCACGGTCTCTCTGTGTTGGCAAATTCCAAGACAAAAACACATATTTATTTGTATCTCCTTTTATCACGGTGTATTTTATTTTATTTCTAAAGTGTCTGTTTAGAAAGTAGAAGGAAATTGAATCTGTATCTATATTTGAGAGTGAGTGAATCGAGCTAAAATGGAATGAATTGATAGGGTTATCAACCGGAGCAACCTTTCTTAATAAGGTGAAATTTGGGAGCGGAACAAATAATTTTAATTCCATCTCTTTTCGGCTGCTAGGGTAAGGGAGAGTGTGGCAGTCTAAATAATTGCCTTTATATATAAAAGAAACAACGAAAAGGGAGTAGTTGCGAGGCATGTGGGTTTAAGAAAAATAAAAAGAGGGCTGCTGGAAATAGACTTCGGTGAATTAAGTCCACTTTGTATCTAGGAGTTCCAATCCAATTGATGGATCATTGACCATACACGATATCTCCAAGAGGTTTCAACATCTTCTTCAATTTATTTGAGAAAAACGCTAAGGAGAATTTCTTGGCAAGTTCAAGTCCTTCTGTGGATTTTCGGGAGGCAAACGGAAGGCTTGTGGATTCAAGGCAGCGGCGGTCAAGCATTCAGAGAGGTGTACGTGGATTCGGTAAGAGCATCTAGGTTTAGGTTTGTGGAGTTCAAACTTATCGTAAGAGTTCTTGTAACCTCGTGTTTAGTAGTGTTTGATTCCTTCCCGTGGTTTTTTCCCGTTTTGGGTTTTCCACGTATATCTTGGTGTTCATTATTTGTTTGCTTTCCATTTGTGAGATTGACTTTGTTTATCGCATGGTTAATTGTTGATTGAGATTTGAAAAATAGCAAATCGTTAAACCTAGAGGATCTAGGATTTGCAATCGATCTCTGTGCTAGTTCTCACCACACATTCCAATCCTCTTTTCAATACCCAAATACTCCAAAACCGGTACTCAACTTCCCAATTGCATACCTATTTCACTCAAATCAGCCACCCAAAACCCACAAGGAATTGTTCCGGTAACTCTAGTGAACACATCATAGAGCACAATTTCTACAAACTTTGCCAATATCACTTCCCAAGAAGGAATAGGAAACACCCCAGAAAACAAAACAAACAGATTCTGTTCTCATGTAAGAAATATGCATACAAAAATGCTACTGTGTACCAATAGCATAGCTCTGAATCAAAACCAAAAGTTGAGTAAATCCCCCCTAAAACTCACTCCATTTCTCGACTCGAATCAATACCATCTTGAGTTTTACTCAAATTTACATTCAAATTAACGGAGAGTCGGATTTTTATTTAGTCCCTTTCAAATTCCCAACTAAGCCAATACCAATAAGGAAGCTTTTACTCAAACATTAGCTTACTTTTTGGATTTACCCATTGGAGATGCCCTAACTAATAACAGTATGAACTCATACGATGAAACTGAAACCCATCGATGTCAGAACTATGAATATAGTCCTGTGTAAGGTCACTTTTTTATTTGGCAAATCCCATGACAAAAACACATTGATTTGTATCCCCTTTTATCGTGTTGTAATTTATTTATTAGAGTGTCTGTTTAGGAAGTGGAAGAAAATCAAAAATATTATGTAATTGAGTGTGGTAGAGACTGTTTAGGAAACTGGCATCAAATAAAATCAATATCAGGAAAATGAAAGATTGTCAAGGCAATATGGGATGGTGAAATCATGTGTGTATGGCAAGATGGAAATGGTATGAATCAAGGGAGTTGTATCAAGAGAATTTCGTGCATATATCAGTTCAATAAGGAGAGGGGATCAAGAAATCAAGGGTGCAGAATCATAAAAATGATTATCAGAAACAGTGCTCGAGCAACTTCAGAAAAGTTTTAACCAATGCTCAAGCAACTTGACAGATTTTATCCATATATATATATGCGGCTCACTTAGGATTTCGAGGCTACAGCATATATGAGTGCATCTCCTCTCTTACTCCAAAACTAAGAAATACCTAAGAGATATTTTAGTTTGTCTCTTGGAGTAAACATATGATTCGTTGATCATCAGACTTTCAGAATAACTCCATGAGCTCTTTTCAAACTTTGTTCTATTGAGTGATTTGTTCTTCTGATGGATTCTAGAAGTATATCGGAAGGCTTAAGCGATTCAAGGCAGCGGCGGTCAAGCACTGGGTGCGGTGAATGAGTGATTCAACAATCAACCTTGGTCAACTGTAACGCCCCGATTTTCAGAAATAAATCGGAGGCATCAAATATTGATTTCTAAAACTTTATTAATTTAAAGCCAAAATCCAAACCGGATAATTCTCCCTAATGATTCGTTTATTACAAACCATTATAGAAATACTGAAAATAGTCTTTATGATAATAACTTAAACAAAATAACAGAGCCATCTTCTAAGATTGATACGGGTCCCAAGCGTATTCTGGCTCCACTCCCACCTCTGGATTCTCTTCCGCGTAAAATTGTTCGCCTTCAGGGTTCTGTGGTTCTTCTTGATTTTCTGCAAAATCTGGCACGGAAGCCAGGCAATCCGTACCTGAGTGAAAGAGTTCACCCCGAAGTATAATCCAACCCAACTACCCCTCTTACCTTACAATTAGCAAGTACAAGATAATATTGAATCGAAGAGTCAAACAGAGATTTCACACATGAACCAATTTATTACTATCCGTTACCTTATATGAGATCTAAGATCTCATCCACGAGATCCTTTCCTCCCATACCACTAACTATGATCGTGTCATGGAAAATCCCCCCTTGCTTGTCCTGCACACGGGGCTCTAAATGAATTCACCTAAGTTATGTACCTCGTATGAATTCATTTAGGACTATAACAGGGGGCACGATTACCCTTTGGAACGTTCCATGGCGTACCATACATTAGGGTCGTCACCATTCCTAAGCCACTAACTATGATCGTGTCATGAGACAATCCCCCTTGCTGGCCTGGCAAGGCACGATTACCCTTTGGAACTTCCCATGGCGTACCATATGTTAGGGTCACCAAAATATCATCACTGGGCCCCGCAGGTCACCCTTATCATCACTGGGCCCCGCAGGTCACCCTTATCCATTGCCAAATCAAAATCCACAATCTCACGACTTCAACACCTTACTATTTTTTTCCATCAACATAACATCGTCTAGATGAAATCTATTCGCATACCACCCCATGTCTCTAGAGTCCAATCTAGCATTCAAATCAGATATCGATGTAATATACAATTAAACCAAATAATAATTAAAACAAATAATCAGCAATGAAATCACACAACCTTTTATGAATGGGCCGTTGCCCTTATTCTCGTATGGCCACAATGTCAATAATGAAGTAGAACTTTTATAAATATTTTAATAAAATATTTTCTAGGCTCTTATTAATTGTTTCTAAATAATTAGATTAATTA